>CM038795.1:75323174-75410543 GCA_021764765.1 Vicia sativa
GGCCGAGGATCATATCGCCTCGCTGCTGCACCACCGTCTCCCTCGAAGAGTTGCCTACGAGCATAACGGGGGCAGCTGCAGAGGCATCCCGGCATAGCAGGCTCCGGGCACTTGCTCGGTGTGCTCCCTTCTTCGCCTCTTGGTGGTTTGATCTAGAGGGGGAGGGGAAGGAGTACTCATGTGGCCGGGTGTCTTCGATGCCTATCATTTGGAGCTCCCCAGGATCCTTTGCGGTCAGTGACCACCCTTGGGTCGCGGCTTGGCATACGTTCCTCTATGGCGCCATTTTATCTGCAAAACAAGCGAAGAAAGCGTTAGCTGCGCGTCAATACGAGCAATTTCCCTTATGCACTTCAAAATAAATACCTAGGAGCCTCAGCGCGTCCTCGTCCTTTCGCGCGATCGAGGAGGGCCTTGGTATGGATATATGCCGGCTATCTCGATTTCCCGTTAGAGTCGAGAGCGTTTCCCTCGATCGACCACATATGGCCTAACTCTCTTCACAAAATTTTCCAACCTCCATAGGAAAGTTGGTCGATCCTTCCATCTTCTCGGGCTTCACGGAGTAGAAATCGGCCCTCATCATAATGCCCCTATCCCATTCGAGGGAAACTTGCCCATATCCTCTCCACCTCCTGTCCAAGTCCTCATTGATCGTCGTAGTCCGTTCGAGCAGGGGTATTCTCGGCCTCCCTCGTGAGCCGGGCTTTATCACGTAGAACCGTTTTTTAAAGTCGAGGACAGTCCTGACGGCTGAAAAGTTTCCGGAGGCTGAGCAGAGACCCAGGCGCATTTGTCCCACCATTTGTCATTGAGATGAAGATGCGGAAGAAGAGGGAGAGTGGCCTATATCCAAGTAACGACAGCGATTTGATACGCATGAAGGTCGGTTGGATGAAGTGTGAAGGGGCAGATTCGATAGTGAAGACCCGTGCGGAAGCGATGAAGGGCAAGCGGAAGCCCGTCTTCGGGAATGCGAATTCATACATGGAAATCTCGTCGAGGAGTGCGTGGATCCTCCTCCAAGGCGGTTGCGACCGGGAACCCTCGATTCCTTCGTCTAAATCTTGATTTCGTTATACGCATTGGAAGAGTCGGTGGAAGTCCGATTAAGTTAGTGGTTGAGCGCGACCGGGAGATCGGCGCCATCCTTACTCGACGAGTCCTTTCGTCCTCGTCGCCACGCGTGTCGATCCGGCACAAGCGGCGAAAGAAAAGTGAATTGAGGACATCAAATCCACCCCTCACCACGACTCGAAGTGACACGGCGAGGCCGGGCGTACAGCGGCAGCAGCGGACCGCAGCTCTCCACAAGGACCTCGCACGGTTACTTCTCCAACAAACTCATCAACCGACCATAAAAATTCCACGTAAAGTGCAAGAATCTCCCGTGAGATTCGTGCTTCGATCGTGACATTCAAGTTCTGCCGTCTCATCCTAATTACGCCCGTAATATTCAACTCTCTCCCGCTATGTGCAGAATCTCCCAAGATTCAACTCTCTCCAAAGCGCAAGAAATTCCCGCGACACTCGATCTCTTCCATGATATTCATACAAGATAAACTCTAAATTCATCCTAAATTCATCCTAAAACCACGAATTGAAAGGAGATTATCAAAAATCAAGGGCGTTACACCTTTGAGTTGAAGACATGTCAAAGTTTGAGGTTGAAAGGCATGGAAGGTTCTGCGTTCGAGAGCTTTTGGCTGGAAAGTCGGGAAGAATGCAAAAATGAAACCCTAAAAATCCTTTTATAACAAAAACCCGAGGTATCTGAAAGGTCACGCCTTAGGCGCCAAAGTTCCATCGATGACAAGTGGCATTGGTGACCACGATACCTGCTTCGCGCCGCGGATCTCCCGGCGTGGCGACCGAGGCGATGCCCGCGACTGCGGCATCCAGCGGCGTGCGCTCGTTTTCTACCGGTCGAAGACCATCGGCCAGCGCCCAGCGAGGACCTTCCGGTTCAAAGTCATTGCTCCGCTAGAGCAAAGACTTGGGGCTCCTGATGCAGGTGGCCCTTGACCTAGGCAATAGATCGAGGCCCAATTGCCCTTGGAAAGCGGCGAATGTATCGTGCGGAGCACGTGGCCGCTAACGAATCCAGGCCGATTGCCCTTGGAGAGCATTAGGAATGTCTCATGAGGGCATGTGGCGGTCAACGGATCGATTGTCCTCGGCGCCACGTGCCCCGATATTATCGGACCACATTGACTAGGTTTCCTTAATCAAGTCTCGAGGAACCGCAACAAACCGGATTTCGGGCGACAATCTAGGGAGGAGGCCGCATCTTGCCTCTCCGCACCTGCAAGCCTAACAATCCGCTAGTGGGCTTGGACTTACGCCCTAATCGGATCTTGGCGGTAGGGGCTATAAATACCCTACTCACTTGAGAGGGTCGGGTATCTCATTCTTTTACTCTTCTCTCGCCTTGCACTCTCTGCCTCTACTTGCTTTGGCATCAGTGTCTTGCGAGATACCCCCTTTCTTCACTTTGGACCACGTTGCAGTTAGGCCAAGACACCTTATACAGACGATGCGATCAGTATTAATAGAATATAATTAGGACATAAGTTCGTCGATTAAATTTAGAACCCGATTATGTTCCGATTTTCCGATTTCGGTAAATTAATGACGAACAGTTGCTCGAATTCAACGAAAATTGACGTGCTAGCTAAGTTTGACGTGTAGAACGTAGTGGTGAGATTAGTTTTTGGAAATTACGAGTTTTTGTGAGACGACCCAAAATAGGCCAATTTACGGTTAAATTGAACCGGATTGCGTTTAGTAGATTTAAAGGCATATGGACAATCGAATTCGATGTTGTGATTAGGATTAATGCGGTTATTAGGAATGTCTTCGCTTGCGATTATAGGTGTTTGACTATTTTTCCGTTTTTGGAATTTAGTGAATGAATTGGTAATGTTGTAGTGTGATTAAACATAATGTTTGCGACGACGTATTAATTAATAAATACTTGATGATTTGCGATGCAATAGTATATGTCTTTGTACATGATGATGTGATGATTATATTGATGTTGTTAATAAATGCTTCCGATTTGTAGATGCATGATTTTTGGTGATGATGAGTTATTGGTGATGTTTTGCATAATGCAAAATATGATGCGATATAAGCGATGTGGGCTTAATGCCAACTTTAATGGCGATGATGATGTTTTGTGTTGTGTTGTTTTATTGTTGATCACATACATTGCATTAGCGACGATGGGCTTTATGCCAGCGGCGAGGCTTTTATATAGCGACAAGGCTTTTATGCCAAGTGTTCCTAATTATGGACAAGCGGGGTACCACATGCATAACATAGTCGTGTCTCCTGGAGTCGGTTATGTTTATGTTTGAGTTGTTTGGCGTTGGTTTTAATTGATGAATGATGTTGAATTGCGATGATATATATGCTTTGTTGTGATGATTTGTGCCGATGAGGCTAAAGGCGATTAAGTGTAGATTATACACTTTAAAATGACGATAAGAGTAAGTGAGTTTTGGATATGTGTTGGAATGCACTCATTAACTTATGATTCCAAATATATATATATATATATATATATATATATATATATATATATATATATATATATATATATATATATATATATATATATATATATATATAATCATGCCTTTAATTATATGTTTTGGATTATCTCACCCTTTACTTATTTCGTCGTTACCTTTATATTGTTAACGTCAGGTTATGAGACGGAGTTTATAGCTCTTGTTAGTCGAGTCGATTATCGCTCACGATCGTATGGCACTCGGGGAATTATTATGTTGTCTTGTTGTTATTCTTTTGTTGTTTTCCTTTGTAAATAAGAAATCATACTTGATGAAAATATGATTTATTAAGGAAGTTTAATAAAGAAGATGTTTTGATGTTTTTGAATCAATTTATGTTTTTCGACGATGCTATGTATCCGAGATTTATGCTTTAAAGCAAACTGTTTAAAGTGAGTTGTTTATGAAGGTGCAATGCCTCAATATTGAATTTATGAAATTTTAAATTACTCTGATTTCTACATATAAAACCTGGGGTAATATTGGGGTGTTACACATATTCCCGATTAAACATCCGAAATTTTGCAGTTCTTGTGAGGAGAGGAGCATCTAACGGAGTTTTGTAAGAAAAAGAACTTAAAAATTCCAATACCAACGACTCAAGAGTGGGAAAACCTCTGGTGCAGATGTGGTGTAGGCCTGTATTGTCCAGCATGAACATCACACTTTCAGTCAACCCCAATCGATCTAAAGAATCTCTGTCTACGTACTTCGTGGGTACCACTGATCGTTGATAGAATTTCAAATATTTCTCTATTTGCTTTCCACCATCTTGAGCGTAAAAAATAACACGTGAAAGATCTGGTGGTGTCCTGACCGGTCTAACTGTTCTTTGGTTTTGAGCACGTCGGGCCATTGTAAATTTTTGGAAAAGAAGTTTGTGAGGAAGAGATTTGAGAAAGAAATGAAATGAGATGATGTATAATATTGAGAGAGTGGTTGTGGGAATTTATAAAGATTATTGTGGGAGTGGAGTTGGAAGGATGGTGTTATTGAATTAATTGAGGAAGAATGAATGAATGGTGTGAAGATGGATGGAAGTTTGAAAGTTAGAAGTTAAGAGTAGAAAATGGAACGAATGTGGTTTGATTGTGGGAGTTGAAGAGAATTTAATGAGGAGTAAATATGATGAGTGGAGTAAGGAGAAAGAAAATGAAGGAGTAAGCGTGAGAGAGAGAAGGGAATCTCGTTGGTTATGGCAAAGACATAGGGCAGGGGCCACAGGCCAGGGGGCGGTCGCCCCAATGCTTTTATGCTTCCAGAGAATCAAAACAAAGAAGAGTAGGGCGGGGGCCACAGTACAGGGGGCGGTCGCCCCAATGCTTGTTATTTATGCATGCGCAAGCCTTCCAGAGAATCCTTAAAGGAATCAAAACAAAGAAACATATGGCGGGGGTCACTATACTATCACACGAATATGATTGATTCCTCTTATTTTCGTGGCATGCATGTAACAGAGTGACTTTTGTTCTTTTGATGAGTTTTGGTCAAAGCATGTGTTAAATCAGTGGCATAAGTATGACTAGTATTTATCATTAGCATTTATCAGTATAGGTTACTGCTATTAGGAGGCATGAGTACTACACAACAGTAGCAGTGTAAAATTAAATCACACTCTTCAGCAGAAATAAATAAATATAGCAGCATGAAAACATAACTTTATCAGTATGCATATAGTAAATTTAGCAACATTTGGCAAGTTTAATAGCAGCTAATAGCACTGAATAACACAGATCATAAAATGCATAACTGGAACAACAGTAAAACCCAAAACATATATAACTGAAAAAAATCAAACTGCATTAATGAGAAATTGCTATCAAAGTGTTGATCAACAAAATGAAAAATAGAAAATTAAATAATAAAAACTAAACTTGTTCTAATGAATTGAAAACAAAAAGCAAGTATGAAATCCTAATTAAGTCCTAATAATTATTTCCTTCCCCTACACTTAAACAAAACAATGTCCTCATTGTTTAAATGTAAGGTCCAGGCAACTAATAAATCTCTAAAACAAAATCCTAGCCACGTCGAGAGAAAATATCTGGTTTAAGTCATCCATTTTTGACAACTACATCCATAAAACCATGAAAGCCATACAAAGTGGTGAAATCGCCTCTCCGTTAGCTTGACTTGGGTGTCCAAATTTGTAAAACAACGCAGCGTCAATGGGAGGAGGTGGAGCATGAGCAAGCGCGGTGGAGAAATATCATGATATCTAGGAGGTGTCTGGGGTCTTCTTGAGTCTTCCAAATTTTCATAAGCACGAGGGTTTGAAGGTGGATGGCCAGAGTAGAAGCGGATCTAAACCATAAAGCCAATTGGCAATTATACACCTTTAACATGGTTAGGTAAAGTGAAAAGGTCCACTACTTGGTTTTGATAAGCAAAAATGCAAAAGATTACCTATAAGACCGTATTAAAGCAAAGCGAGAATGTTCATGGCTCAATTCCTTGAAATTTAGGCCTTGGGTGGGTGTCGTAATCAATTACATTAGTGATCATTGTTACTAGGCCACCTATCTAAATGGGCATATGATCAGTCTCAATGAGAAAACTACATAGCATAAAGTGAATGCATTAACAGGCGGTTTGTGATACGGAAACATTATGAAAAGTTCATCGCGAGATTATGTAGTAATGTTCAGAGTTTTCAAATAGGGTGTGACTATTATCTTGTGGAGATACCTAATGGCTGGGTGTTGGATGTTCTCTAAGCGAAAGTCAACACTCGAGTTAAGATTACAAAATGCACCCAAAGTGGTTGAGCTCCTAAAAGCTAAATATTCCTCTTGAGTTTCATGATAGACACCTACACCACTAGGAAAACCTAAGAGGTCAGAAAATTCCATATGGTTAAACTTGTGTATCCCAATAATCTAAAATGATGAGCCCATGTACCTAACCCATGGTTTGGTAGATAATAAAAACTAAAATTCTAAGGTTAGGTTGTGAAGTGGCATAAGATATCATCGGAGAGGTGTCCCACCAATTGGTTCATCAATAAGAGGATATTATCCCTAATTCCAAGTGCTATAGCACCGTTATGAGCATAAATAGTGGGATACATTTCCCTCGGCCAATCTTGCCAAATTTGCTTATTGGTGCCTTCCTCTGAAGGTAACTTGCATATTATCAACTCGAGGCATCGTGAGAAAAGAATTATTGACTAAAAAGTTAACACGAAATTAGTAAAGCAAAGTAAAGAAAGTCGGCATTAGCCAATGTTGATAGAAAGAAAATAGAAAAAGAATGAAAATAAGATAACGAAGAAATTAGAAATAGGAAAAAATGAGAGAAAACAAATTTAAGAATTCAAAAATGAAAGAAGAATAAAATAAAATAAAATTAAACATAAAATAAAAGTGGGTTGTCTCGAGCGCTTTGTTTATATGCCGCTCAACATAATTTTGTTATTTCCTAATCTTGCCAGAAAATCAGGCGATTGACACGTAAGAGCAAGCGGAGTAATCTCCATTTTCTCACAATGATATTTTCAGCTACCCATTAACAATGAAATATTTACATGATTGACCCTTAATCTCTATAGCCCCACTAGGTAAAACCTTAGTAACTTCAAACGGATCGGACCATCTAGAACGCAGTTTATCAGGAAATAATTTCAGCCTAGAATTGAATAAGAGTACTATATCGCCCTCGTTGAACACTTTCCTAGATATGCGTTTATCGTGCCATTTTTTTGTTCTTTCTTTATTAATTTTGGCGTTTTCATACGCTTTGAGTCTAAGCTCTTCGAGTTCGTTTATGTCTAAGATTCTCTTTTCTCCTACGGCATTATAGCTGAAGTTTAGGGTTTTTATAGCCCAATAGGCTTTATGTTCAAGTTCTACTGGAAGGTGACACGATTTACCATAAACTAACTTGAAAGGCGTAGTTCCTATCGGTGTTTTATACCCATAAAGCCTCGTGTAACTTAGCAGACCAATCTTTTCTTGACGTAGCAACGATCTTCTCAAGGATTTGCTTAATTTCTCGATTTGAGACTTCTACTTGCCCACTTGTTTGCGGGTGATAAGGCGTTGCTACACGGTGTCGGACTCCATATTTCGGTAAGTGTTTTTCAAAGATTTTAGAGATGAAATGCGAGCCACCGCCACTGATGACTAGTCTCGGTACACCGAATCTCAGAAATATTGTATTTTTGAACAACTTGATTACAACTCATGTGTCATTTGTTGGAGAGACTACGACCTCAATCCATTTCGACACGTAGTCGACAGTTACGAGTATATATTTATTTCCAAAAGAATATGGGAAGGGTCCCATGAAATCAATTCCCCACACGTCGAAGACTTCTACTTCTAGAATGCTTTTATGAAGCATTTCATCGCGTCGAGAGATGTTGCAAGTGCGTTGACACTGACCACAATTTAAAATAACGATGTGCACATCCTTCCATAAATTAGGCCAAAAGAAACCTACTTGTAAGATCTTAGCACACGTCTTCGAGGTGCTTGTGTATCCTCCATAGGGAGCATCATGACAGTGGGAAATTATGTTAGCTACTTCATCTTCGGGGACACATCGATGAAAAATACCATCGGCGCCTCTTTTGAAAAGCAGAGGCTCATCTCAATAATACTATTTAAGGTCGTGGAAAAACTTCTTCTTTTGTTGGTAGGCCAGGTCGGGTGGAAGTACTCTAGCTGCTAGGTAATTGACAAAGTCATCATACCATGGAAGTATTGAATTGGAGACCACATCTACGACATCATTTGTTTCAACAATGTGATCAGATGAAGGGTATTCGATCTCGTTATGTTCCATTAAGGCGATTAGGCGATCACATGGAAAATCATCATTTATAGGGACATTATTAGGTTTGATTCCTTCTATTCTTGATAGATGATCTGCTACCACATTTTTCGTACCTTTCTTATCCTTAATTTCTAAATTGAACTCTTGTAGGAGTAAAATCCATCTTAAGAGTCTCGCTTTAGCATCTTTCTTGGTCAACAGGTATCTAATTGCAGCGTGATCGGTATAGATGATTATTTTTTCTCCTACAAGGTAAGAACGAAATTTATCTAAAGCGAACACAACAACTAAGAGTTCTTTCTTAGTGGTGGCGTAGTTTATTTGTGCAGGATCTAAGGTTCTACTTGAATAGTAAATTGCATGAAGCTTTTTATCCTTTCTTTAACCTAGGACTGCACCTACAGCATAATCGCTTGCGTCGCACATGATTTCGAAGGGTTCAGTCCAATCAGGGGGTTGCATGATAGGAGCTGATATTAAATCTTGTTTAAGAGTTTCGAAAGAGTTTAGGAATTTATCGTCGAATATGAACTCGACGTCTTTCATTAAAAGTTCAGTGAGCGGCTTTGTTATTTTAGAGAAGTCTTTAATGAATCGTTGGTAGAAATCGACGTGTCCTAGAAAGCTTTGAATATCTCTAACAGTTTTAGGTGGATGAAGACTTTCTATGACTTTGATCTTAGCTTTATCCACTTCGATTCCTCTATCTGATACTATATGTCCAAGAATAATTCCTTCTCGAACCATGAAATGAAAATTTTCATAATTTAGCACTAAATTGATGCTTACGCATCATTCGAGTACCTTTTCTAGGTTCGATATGCATTCTTCAAGTCCATAGACGGAGAAATCGTCCATGAAAACTTCCATGATACCATCTAAGAAATCAGCGAATCTTGACATCATTCATCGTTGGAAGGTTGCTAGAGCATTACATAGTCCAAAAGGCATTCTCCTATAGGCGAATGTGCCATACGGATATGTGAATGTTGTTTTCTCTTGGTCATCCGGATGTATGGGGATTTGGAAGAATCTTGAGTATCCATCTAAATAGCAGAAGTGAGAATGCTTGTCCAAACTTTCAAGCATTTGCTCGATGAATGGTAACGGGAAATGATCTTTAACAGTGGCTTTATTTAACGTAATTGATACATTCTCCACCCTCTTAGAGTGCGTTGAGTTACGGATTCTCCTTTTTCATTTTGAATGACTCTAACACCTCCGTTCTTAGGCACGACGTGAATTAGGCTGACCCATTTACTATCGGATATTGGATATATAATTCCTGATTTTAATAGCTTTTGCACCTCCTTTTTGACAACATCGCTTAAAATAAGATTGATTCTTCTTAGATGTTCACGAGAAGTCTTAGTATCTTCTTCAAGCATAATGCGATGCATACAAATGGAAGGACTTATTCCTTTTAAATCTGAGATGTTATAGCCTAAAGCTGTAGGATATTTTCAAAGGACACGTAGAAGTTTTTCGGTTTCTAATCGTCCTAAGTCAACATTGACTATAACTGGTTATTCAAGCTCGGTGTCTAAGAATTCATGCCTAAGATTATTGGGTAGTGTTTTAAGTTCTATAATTTGTTTTTTTGGGGAAGGCATAGGATTAGGAGTTAGTGTTAGGCATTCACTTAGGCTATCGTCTCGATACGGGCGAAAGTTATCATCTTCGAAAATCAATTTAAATCTTTATAACATCGGAATAAGCTTCTTTTAGACTCCATTTCTTTTCGCATTAAATCTATAACGTCTAACATGTAATTATCATCTATGGGTGGTCATTGTAAGAATTGTGTAAGAATAAATTTGACTTTCTCTTCACCAACTTCAAAGTTAACTTGCCTTTCTTCGTCTATAATGGCTTGGGTAGCTAAGAATGGTTTTCCTAATATGATAAGGGTGTTAATGTCTTCTTTTATGTCCATCATTATAAAATCAGTTGAGATATAGAATTGACCTATTCGCACAGGAACATTCTCAAGAACTCCTACAGGGTATTTAACAGAGCGATCTGCTAATTGAACAGACATTTTGGTTGGTTTTAATTCTCTCATTTCGAGTTTGGAGCATATGAATAAAGGCATTACACTGATACTAGCTCCTAAATCACATAAACCTTTGTCTATTACAAATTTCCCTATTACGCATGGTATAGAGAAACTACCAGGATCTTTGAGTTTAGGAGGCATTGTATTTTGAATTATCGCGCTACACTAAACAGTAAGTGTGACAGTTTCGTTATCCTCTAGCTTTTTCTGATTAGATAAAATTTCTTTAAGGAACTTAGCATAGGAGGGAATTTGTGTAATTGCTTCTATGAAAGGGATTGAAACGTTTAGTTGTTTCAGAAGATCTACAAATTTCTTGAATTGTCCTACATTCTTGGTTTTAGCTGGCCTTTGAGGATAAGGAATGAGTGGTTTGTAAGGTGGTGGAGGCACATAAGGTTCTCCTTTTTCTACGACCTCATCATTGTCGTCTTGCTTATTCTCCTCTTCTGGTTTATCCTTCTTTTCAGTTGGTTTAACAGGATTTTGTTTCATGGCTGGGCTATTGATTCTTGGATCAACAGGTCCATCATATTCTGTTTCGCTTCTTAGGATGATAGCATTTGCCTATCCTTTAGGATTGGGTTAAGGTTGTCCAGGAAATGAGCCAACTAGGGTAGCAGAAGCTACCTGTTGTTGAGCCACTTGAGAGATTTGCGTTTCTAACATTTTGTCATGAGTGGCTAAGGCGTCAACTTTGTTAGTTAATTGTTTAATCTGCTCATTAGTGTGTAAATTTTGATTTAGAACATCTTTATTTGTTTGGGCTTGAGAAGCTATGAAGTGTTCTATCATGATTTCAAGATTAGATTTCCTAGGTACATTGGAAGTATTTGGAACATTATTAGGATGATTCGGGATGGCTTTCGGATAACCAGGTGGTCTAGCAGGAACTTTTCCAGGTGCATATAACGCGTTGTTGTTCTTATACGAAAAGTTGGGATGATTCTTCCATCCAAGATTATAGGTGTTGTTGTAAGGGTTTCCTTGCACGTGATTCGCTTGTTCAGTTGGAACTCCTGCTAAGAGTGGACATTCTGGAGCAATATGTGATTGAAGTCCACATAGATCGCAAGTTTGAGCTACTGTAGCCACAGGGGCTGCGGGAGTGGTGGTTAGAATTTCTTGCTTTTGGGTAAGGGCTTTCACTTTAGCGTTAACTTGGTCCAGACTATTCACTTCGATTATGCCACCTTTTGTCTGAGATTTTTCCATATTAGTCCTATCGCTTCCCCATTGATAATGGTTTTGGGCCATGCTTTCGATAAGTTGGTTGGCTTCGTTATACGGTTTATCCATTAGCGCACCGCCTGCAGTAGCGTCTATAGTCAATCTTGTATTGTACAAGAGACCATTATAAAACATGTGAATGATTATCCATTCTTCTAAACCGTGATGTGGACAGAGTCTTATCATGTCTTTGTAGCGTTCCCACGCCTCAAAAAGTGATTCGTTATCCTTTTGTCTGAATCCATTGATGTTGGCTCTCAGCATAGAGGTTTTACTCGGTGGGAAATATCTGGCTAAGAAAACTTTCTTTAACTCGTCCCATGTGGTGATTGAGTTAGAAGGTAGAGATTGGAGCCACGCTCGAGCTCTGTCTCTTAGAGAGAAAGGGAATAGGCGCAATCGTATCGCCTCAAGGTTTACACCATTCGCTTTTACAGTGTCTGCGTACTGCACAAACACTGACAAATGTAAGTTCGGGTCGTCTGTAGGAGATCCAGAAAACTAGTTCTATTGAACGGTAAAAAGTAGCGAAGGTTTCAGCTCGAAATCATTTCGAGCGATAGCGGGAGCAGCAATGCTGTTGTGAGGTTCCGCTTGAGACGGAACTACGTAATCCTTAAGAGGACGGGGTGGTATTTGTGCTTCTTCATCCATCTTAGATTCTTCGGCTAATACAGGGATTGAAATGTTAGGAAGATTAGTCGAAGGAAGATTGTTGAGAAGACGGTATTCTTGAATTTGGCGTCTTAATCTGAGATAATGCTCGACATCGTTGATTTGTGGATGCAAAGGCTCGCTTCGAGAGTGAGTATTTGGCATACAATAGAAAGAATGGGATTTGGTGCTTTAGTCTATACTTCATAACAATAAAGTTACGATATCAACATGAATAGTCCTCAAACAACGCCAAAACTTGATCGCTACTTTAAGAGTCTATGGATTACACTGACTGCAAGTGCACAGTCGTGTCACGTAGTTTTAAAAGATTGTCGAACCTCTATAAATCGATCTATCGTAATCTAAACCTACAGTGTAAAGCTAAAGCTATCGAATAATTGATTGGGGGAATTTTTGGGTAATAAAACTTAGATCCAGTTGAAATATAAATAAAATAGATATCGGTATGCAAGTATAATTTTTAGGCGATCCGAAAGTTTGTTGGCCAATTTTTTCGGTTAATTTAAATTACTAAATTCAGTAAGCAGTACTCATTTAAAAATCCTTATCTCAAACTTCCATTCTGCTGACTTAATTATGCCAATAAACCCTAACGTACGCTTCCGCTATCCTGCTGAATTTAGAAAAAACAATTTTTGAAAATAAATAAAACCTAATTCGTTTTAAAGCGCTTCCGCTGTATTTAAAACCAATGCCTAGTAATCACTATCCGATTGAAAACCTCAAACTTCCGCTCTATTGATTTTTAACCTTAGTCCGATTCTGACTTCCGTGACAAACCTTTAAAAATTAAAATTGAAAACTAAACCAGAAAAGGCAATTTTTATAAAAAATAATAATTGTCCAATTTATTTCGGATCCCTTAATTCGATTAACCTACATATCGATACCTAGGTGATTTAGCCAGACATAATATTAATTTCTAGAGCAGAGTAATAGATAACAAATGACAACATATCAAATAACAACATATTAAGGATTTTCATGCAAAACAATATATAATAAATATTAAAGCAATTATAGAAACCTGAAAATTAAATTAATTCTGGAAACAGGAACAAACTTCCAACTGGTAATATCTGGAAGTACAATATTGTTGGAATGGAAATAACTCGAAAATTACCTAACAAATCTGAAAGTTTTGAATGGAAATAACTCGAAAATTACCTAACAAATCTGAAAATTTTGAATGGAAATAACTCGAAAATTACCTAACAAATCTGAAAGTTTTGAATCAAACTATAAGGGTAATGATTTTCCAGTGTAGAAAGTTATTACTAACAGGTAGGGATTAAAAACTGCTTCAAAACTAAACTAGGGGAAAAAAGGGCTCTGAACAATAGTACGAAAAATAAAGCAAGCTGGGTGAAAAATTCGGACCCCTTCCAGTCTCCCAAGCTGGTATTTATATTAGTGGCATGCAACTACATTGAGATTTCCATTCCTTCAATTTAGTGCACGTTCAATTGCTGTTGAGAAAAAATAGGCTGCACTTTGAACGTGTGATTGCTTACTGAGAAAATTTAGGAACGAGAAAATATAGTGGATTTGAACTATGTTTGTTGCGTGGCGGGGGCCACAGGAGCTAAGGGCGGACGCCATGGCCTACGTGGCATGGTCCACTTTTCTAGGTTTGTGGGGCGGGCGCCCCTTGCTTGAAGGGTTTGTGAGGCGGGTGCCCCTGGCTCCAAGGATACTTGGACTTTGCTTTATTGTAACGAGCGTCTGATGCTTTGTTTTGGGCCTTTGTTTGTTTTCATGTCACAGCTAGCCCATTACTTGTTCACCCCTCTTGTGCTATTTTAACCTCCTTGCGTTCATTAAGTGATTTTTCCACATAATTCTCCTCGATTTCTTATCTTTTTCTCGATCATTTCTAAATAGAATTAATACCTGAAACACAAGAGATACCAGTGTAATATTGAAATAAAACAATGTAAGTTAAGGAAAAACAATAACATTATTTATGCGAATTAAGTCGAATAAACGCTATAATTTCGTGTTATCAAACATAAGTTAAAATGGCATATCTTCACAAAAAGGATTTAGGAGATAATAAAAATCAAATCTAAAAAATGTGAAAAAATACCATAAAAATTCCTAAGGCATGATAGAATCAGAGACATATTTTTGTGAATTTTTTATTGTTAAGAAAGGATCAAAAATTGCACCGAAACGTGCAAGGTATCATGGAAAATTCCCTTCTAAACATAATGATAAAAAGCAATTAAAAATAATAGAAATCCACTAATAAAAATCCACAAAAAATATCAAAATATTATTTTAGAAAGTCAAAATAGTCGGGAATGTATTTTTTCATTATTTTAGAAAGTCGGGAAAATCAAAATCAAGAGTAAATTCGAACATGTGCTAAAGTTCACATTTATTATTGTACTACTGGAATAAAAATTCTTGGGTGACAAAATACTTTTATTTTGGTTGGATGGATGGAATAATTAAGAATGTTATAAAAGTGCGTCACTTTAAGAGGAAAATTGGAAAGTTTGCCACTTTTCCCTCGTTTAGACGTATCATCCGAAGAGAAAAGTGACACTAGTCATGGTTCGATTCAACAACAATATTTTTGTATTTCTAAAACGGGTTCGATTCCCCACTTTTCCCATCAGTTGGACATAAAACCGAGATGAAAAAACACAATTTTTGCTCTCGGTTGCTTATATTACCCGATGTGATAGACATTAGGAGAAGGGTTTTTACCTCGGTTTAGATCGAGGGAAAATCCATTATTTTTTATTTTTTTTTCTAATTTTATATAACATAAATTACACACACACACACACACACACACACACACATATATATATATATATATATATATATATATATATATATATATATATATATATATATATATATATATATATATATATATATATAGGAGGATCAAATTACACCCGAAAAGTTACACCATGAGTTACACTCGCTCAAAAACGTCACTTTGGATTAATAATTTTTAAAATCAACCGTTGGATTGAAACATACCAACATATAGATCATACCTATAAAGTTTGAGATTAATCTATAATGATTTACTATACGATCAAGATATCCAAAGATTAACGTCAAAATGGACTTTCATATAATGTTAATTTTGATGTAGTTCAATGACATAGTAAATCATTATAGATTAATCTCAAACTTTATAAATAATTATATGATGGTATATTTCAATCAGCGTTGATTTAAAAAATAATCCGATGTGGCGTTTTTGCGGTATCATAACTCTTAGTGTAATTTAATCCTCCTATATATATATATATATATATATATATATATATATATATATATATATATATATATATATATATATATATATATATATATACAGAATGTTAGTTTATTTTTGACCTAAGCTTATGGGAATATAGAAGTTAAGCTCAGTGCAAGTAAAAGACTCATAAAGGTATACCCCTCAGTCCTTTATGTGAAATCAAGATGAACTTATATCTGGTATATCTTTCTGATCTAAAGAACCAGATATGTGGAATTTTATTCATGACCATATAATAGATTTTGTTTGGAGCTTAATAATGTGATCCAACCACAATGAAATATGGTCCTGAGTGTTTGACTACCCTATATAGTATATTGGAAGGGTATTGTCTGGAAGAATCAAGGGAGACATATTACTTTGAAGAATCTCCATATTTTATTATCATGCCATGATTAAGTCTGTTCCAGAAACCTAGTTGAGGGAATCTCCTCTGTAGGTACATACTATAGCATCCATCATCTCAAAATCAGAATGAAAGTCTAAAGAAAAGCTTATTGAGATGTGACTCATACTATTCCTTGGCTATGATGATTGTCTGGATGAAAAGTTGGTGTGTATTGTGCTTCCTATGACCCCAGTGTTAATGGATGAGATATTATGGATGTTAACCCCAGAACCATAATGGATGATGTCGTGTCAGATGTTGAAACATCATCTTATTGTCTTCAATCATGAGAATTATGTATTGTTTCCAGGAAGTAAGTGTGAAGAAGTAATCAACCAGGATGATCTATCTAGTGTGAGTAGAAAATTCTAACTGACTAAACTGGTAGGTACTTTAACGGGATACTTAGTACATATTAGTATGTAACCTGAATACCAAATCACTTATACTCTATCGGGAGCTGAGTATTTGTCTGAAGGATTCAAGGTATTTTATGAACTGAATATCAATATTAAAGTTCACTGTGATCTTCACAAGTTTAGGATGTGTGGCAACATTGTCTGGTGATTATTTGAAGAGTTGATTCAATTTGGGAGATTCATACAGATGTTGTCAAATATCTTGATGGAAGCTACATATTTGTGTGCTAGCTATGTGAAAATATGAATCAAGAAGATATGAAGTATGTGATGTATAAAAGAGAATGTTCTACATGAAGATGTAACATCACAACTTTTGAAGACACCAGAGATTGAAGAAAGCATATAAGGTTCAGTCTTATCTTTTGAAGACATATCATTGGTTATACGCATGGTTAACTATATGGTTTCTTCTATTAAAAGTTACAGAGTGTGGCAATCTGAATCTTGTGTAGAAAGCAAACAAAGGATTCCTAATTTGGAAACTATTGCAAATTTGAAATAAAGAAGAATTCAAGTATTATAAGGACCAACATCCAAGATGTCCTTATAACTCAGGGGGAGTAACAATTTATGGTAAGCTTCATTTTGGAAGATAAGAGGAGAAATGTTGATGTTAAAGGGAGCATATGCTAATTATGTGTACATCAATGAATATCCTATCTGATGTTTAGACATTTATTCTTCCTGAAGCTAATATGTATGCCAAGCAGCTATTGAGAGGGAGATTGTTCATTAGCTTATGTGAAAGGGAGTGTATACTGCTATGTGCTGAAGTGATATAAAGTCTTGAAGATGTAGTTTCATTATAATCTCAGAACCAAAGTTGATAGGTTATGTAGTAAAGTTGATGGTGTCCCAAATGATGTTGTAACATCATTGTTAATGATAGTTTATGGAAGAGACTTGGGACTATGGATCTTGATATTCTATCACCTCATTCAGAAGTGGCAGTTCTATCTTTGGTTTAGAATAAGAAGATCCTAAGTTTGTATAGAGTAGTATGTTATGGAAATGCATAACTACTATTCTAGTTTGAAGAGTTTACTAGTATCAGCAACTACTAGTAAATGTAATGTCCAGAAGGAGGAATTAATCAGCATAGTTGCTCAGGTATTTAGAGTGTCTTTTTATTTCCTTCACTTGTGTATGTGTTTTTGTTTGTTGTGCTCTCATGTCTTTTGTTCAGATATGAGTAAGTTTAGAGTCTGTGAAGGTTATGTTTGTCAACTTGTGGCAAACATAGGAAAAAGGGTAGTGTTCAGACGTTGTTAAGTCTGAGGTCAATCTTTGCAGCTGTTTTTGCAAAGATATTGAATAGGATATCTATTAAGTCATTGGTTCTTGCATTTTACAGTATTTTTTATGTCTTGTTTTTGAGTTATGAACATAAATTTTGTCTTGTGTTTTGAGTTATCAATATAGAGTCAGTTCCCTATGTTTGTAAATGGATAGTTCAAGTGTTTGTTTACATTAATGTGTTTCCTCTTGTGCTATAAAAAGAGGATGTTGTGTCAATCTGTGTCGTAGCATAGTTCTCAGTTTGAGGGGGAGTTTTTAGTATCTTCTTGCTCATGTGCATCATGGCCTCAATTTTTCTCCTTCTTTGTGAAGATGGTGCCTATGATGTTATGTTTCCTGTGCTATAGTGAGTTCTCCTTCAACAAGCCTTTGTCATATTATGGCTAAAAAGGGGGAGAAGTGGTTATGTTATGTTATCTCAGAAGAACAACTTTTAAGGGGGGGAAACTTTATGTGATCTGTGGGATCCTTAAAAGAGAGAGAACATTGGAGTTGGAGCTGCTAGAAAGATGTCCTAGTATGATGTTTCAACATCATAAAAGAAGACTGAAAGCAGTCACTTGTAAAGTTTGAAATATCATAAACAATGACTACTGAAGACTTCTAAATTGTTGTTGATGGATTAAATTGTTTAAACCCTTGTATATTTTATTATGCTTTTGTAATACAAAGGTTATGTAAATTAGTTTTAGCCAAAATAAGCCAATGGGGGAGATTGTTGATTCTCTAAATTTTAGGATTGGCTTTTGATAACACAATTTATATAACATATTTAATAATTTTCATAAACAATGTTACTATTTTATTTAATTATATTACTTTATTTACGTATTACGCTAGTATTTGTTTATTTTGAGATATTTAATTAAATGAAGAATTTTCGAGAAAAAGTAAAATGGAGAGACATGAAGAAAAATGCTCAAAATATAAAAGAAAAGATAAAAGGCCCAATTACAGAAGCAAAGCTAGGCCCATCACCAAACTTCCATTATCACCCATGATCTTTTCAACTTCCTTTTCCACTTCTTTCTCCACTTTCTCCATTATCATCACTACTTCTCTCATGATAACTTCCACAATTTCTCACTATATAAACTAGTTAGCATTCATTTTAGAGACATCCAAGTTTGTGCGCATAAGCGTTATTCATAGTTTTAGGCAGAAATCATATTTGTAAAAGTGGTAGTTTCTCATATCGGGGAACTACCACACCATTAGTTTTAGGCCTACAATCTATGTACTCTTGGATCACAATCTTGTCATCATAATAGAAGTTTATTTCAAGTTCTTCATTTCTCGCATTTACAGGTTCTTTATTGTATTGCTATTATTATCATTATTATTATTATTGTTGCTATTATTATCATTTACTACTTTTAATTTAATTATCATGTTGCTCTTAATTTTTATCTTCATGTTTAGTTTGTTTATGCTAAATTCTATGTTTGGCTAAATCGTTTTGATATTGGTATGTAAATTAATCGAACCAAAGGAATCTGAAAATAAACTGGCATAATGTTACGTTGTTAAAAATATTCTTTCTGATTTAGATATCTAATTTAATTTATTAAAAGGTTTAGAAACCAACAGGCGAAAGTTTGAGGTTAATAAACTGGATTAAGGTTAGAAACCAACGAGCGGCGAGTTTGAGGTTTAGAACGAGATAGTGGATACTAGGTATTAATTTTAAAAGGCTGACATTTTTAAAGAGATTAAACTTTATTTATTTTCAAAAAGTGTTTTAAATTCGGCGGGATAAGCGAGAGCATACGTTAGGATTTAATTACATGATCGATTCAAGGCGGCAGTTTGAGATAGGATCTTTAGATGAATATTGTTTTGAAATAGGATTTTATTCAACTTGAGTAACACGTCGGTGGAAATTCAGATCCCTTAGGTTAGGCGATTACATACTAATATCTATTTATTTATTATATTTTCCTTAACCAAAACCTTAAAAATTATTAGCCTTAGGTATCCGTAACTTAGGATAACAATAGTTAGATTTATAGTCTCGTGGGTTCGATATCTTTTAAAACTACGCGATAGGGTGCACTTGCGATCTGCGATTAATAGACGATAAAGTCGCGATCAAGTTTTGAATATATATATATATATATATATATATATATATATATATATATATATATATATATATATATATATATATATATATATATATATATATATATGCATGTGGTCTACAAAATTGTTCCTAATTTACCTAAGTCACATGTATTACTAAAAAGGCATGCAAATTAAGATTCCACTCGGTGACCACCTTCCCTTTACGATTTCTCATGGTTTTATCGCATTGAGGACAATGCAAGTTTGGGGAGTTAGAACATTTCTATATTCGTTTTTATTTTCTTTGCTCTATTTAGTTTTTCCTTTTAGTTTCCTTTTTCTATGTATCATAAAATTTCCATTCAATAAAATACATGTTTATGTAATTTTAGTCTTTTATGTTTAATTCTCGTGCATATTCGATTCCTCCTTTTCTTGAGCCATAACGACAAATTTTAACAAAAATTAAAAGCGCATTTATTAGCGTATTCAACTAGTATTAAGGTTGCTTATTTTTATAAATAAAATTAGTAGCGACATAGCAAAATTGTTATCGTCCTAACACTTTAAAACCCCAATGTGTTAGATTGATTTAAGTACTTATTATACCAACACCTTAAGACTTAGTTTTAAATTAATCCCGAGTAGTTTATTAAGCGATCGGCACTTTTAAGCGACAAACTACGTGGTGAATCGATGAATATAAGTGATTGATCAAGATTTCTAAAGAAATTTTTTATTAGAAGATGCACTTATTAAGTTAGATGGTCCTTACCAGATCATTTAATTCAACGGTTGCAGAAACTATAAAGTATTTATGCAAACATCCATTATGAATTGGTTCGATGGTCCACAGTCTTTGAACTTGGTAGAGCGGATGACAATCCGATCCCATAATTGTAATTGGATAAAGGAGTACCAAATATAATTACAGGGACTCTAGGCTGGATTACAAAGATCAAAGTCACTAACGGTTACTCCACTATGTGCGCGTAAGGTAATGGGCTTAATGTGATTGCGCGAATGAAAGGGTGAAACAAAACAAAAGTATTAGGTCGAGCTATAATTCATGACTTAAATTGGTGCGCATAAATGGGGTTGTCTAGTGTTATTACGGTAATTTTGGTGTCAAAGTCTAAACTCGAGTTATCCAACAAAGTAAATTGCAACCTAGTGCAGATTGAATTGTGTTTTATATCTGCGTTTAACCTATCTTTGAAGTGATTTTCATTTTTACTTTTGCTTGAGGACAAGCAAAGGTTTAAGTATAGGGAGTTTGATAACACGAATTTATATAACATATTTGGCGTAATTTTCATAAACAATGTTACTATTTTATTTAATTATATTACTTTATTTACGTATTACGCTAGTATTTGTTTATTTTGCGAGATATTTAATTAAATGAAGAATTTTAGAGAAAAAGTAAAAATGGAGGAGACATGAAGAAAAATGCTCAAAATATAAAAGAAAGATAAAAGGCCCAATTCTGAAGCAAAGCTAGGCCATCGACCAAACTTCCATTATCACCCCATGATCTTTTCAACTTCCCACTTTTCCACTTCTTTCTCCACTTTCTCCATTATCATCACTACTTCTCTCATGATAACTTCCACAATTTCTCACTATATAAACTAGTTAGCATTCATTTTAGAGACATCAAGTTTGTGCTTGTGAGCGTTATTCATAGTTTTAAGCGAAATCATATTTGTAAAAGTGGTAGTTTCTCATATCGGGGAACTACCACACCATTAGTTTAGGCCTACAATCTATGTACTCTTGGATCACAATCTTGTCATCATAATAGAAGTTTATTTCAAGTTCTTCATTTCTCATTTCAGTTCTTTATTGTATTGCTATTATTATCATTATTATTATTATTATTATTATTATTATTATTGCTATTATTATCATTTACTACTTTTAATTTAATTATCATGTTGCTCTTAATTTTTATCTTCATGTTTAGTTTGTTTATGCTAAATTCTATGTTTGGCTAAATCGTTTTGATATTGGTATGTAAATTAATCGAACAAAGGAATACGAAAATAAAGCGGCATAATGTTACGTTGTTAAAAATATTCTTTCGATTTAGATATCTAATTTAATTTATTAAAAGGTTTAGAAACCAACAGGCGAAAGTTTGAGGTTAATAAAGCTGGATTAAGGTTAGAAACCAACGGGCGGAGTTTGAGGTTTAGAACGGATAGTGGATACTAGGTATTAATTTTAAAAGCTATGACAGTTTAAAAGAGATTAAACTTTATTTATTTTCAAAAGTGTTTTAAATTCGGTAGGGATAGCGAGCATACGTTAGGATTTAATTACATGATCCGATTCAACAGGCGACAGTTTGAGATAGGATCTTTAGATGAATATTGTTCTTTGAAATAGGATTTTTATTCAACTTGAGTAACACGTCGGTGGAAATTCGATCCTTAGGTTAGACAATTACATACTAATATCTATTTATTTATTATATTTTCCTTAACCAAAATCTTAAAGAATTATTCGGTATACGTAACTTAGGATAACAATAGTTCGATTTATAGTCTCTGTGGGTTCGATATCTTTTAAAACTACGCGATAGGACTGTGCACTTGCAGTCTGCTGATTAATAGACGATAAAGTCGCGATCAGCTTTATGTTTGGTAAAACTAATACAAAAGCAATAGATTAAATAGGATTTATAACTTGTAAGGAGAAAGTAGGTTGAATTTCTATTTAATGAAGAAAAATGTTGTGTTGAAATGTTTCAACATCTGGAACAACATGTCGAAGAAGATGTCACGACATCAGACATCACGCTAATGAACTGTCAAAGTTTGTCACAGTTATGTTTTTAATTATGCAGAATATTTTGGGAATATTATGCATCATATGTGGCGTGATCTTGAATGCATTAGTGGAGGTCCAAGAGCTAAGGAGAAAAATCATCAAGGACCTTGATTGTAGCAGAAGTTATCTTCTTGTTTGTTTCTGAAAGTTTATTCTTGTAATTTATTCTGACTTCAAGTTGTTATGTGAAGGCCCAAATCCAATTGGGTAATAGGTTATAAATAGAAGCTTTGTATCCTAAGTTAAGTACCATCTGAATTCAGTAATGATGTAGTTTTTAGGGCTGAGACTGTAACAACTCTCTAGGAGAGTTGGTTTGTATGTTGTTGTACCCCAAACTTTACCCTCTTCATTTCAAAGTTTTTGGCTTATAATCGCATTATCATAAACATTCATGCATGTACATGCATAGAATTCATCATGTGGTTACCTGGTTCAAGGTATTCCGAATTATGGAAGAAATTGTGCGTCTCGGCTATCTCAGATCCTTTTGAGCCAAAAATTGATATTGCTCGATTCGTATGGCTATCGCAAGATTTTTTGGTCAAAAAGATATTTTAGTTTGGTTCTATGTGTCATACCCCAATTTTTGACCTAATATACCACCACACATTTGCATCATTTCATAACTAACAGCTCAGACAACATTAATCGGGTATAGCATTCACAGGTCAAAATTAGGGTTTCATCAGATTTTCATCTGATTCAAGAGCTAACCAATTAGGGTTTGAGATTTTCTCACTCCATTTGATCTATCTTGATCAAATCTTTAACCTTAAATCCTCAGATATCCATTTTTCTCATAGATCAATCGAGGATCGACCAATTAGGGTTTTGGTCGAGCATAGGCATTCTCTGATTTTTTGAGCAGTGAATGACTTTTTTGGATAGAGATTGGTCATCATATCTTAGATATAACCTCTTGACCTAATTTCTGGATTCAAATCATCACAGAAGTTCACAGACTTCATCGATCGATTTGAAGCGTCGATGAAATTTCATCACGAGAAAAGTCAAACTTTGACTTTTGGTCAAATTTTCAAAACAAAACTTTTTCCATCATCAAAATACTTCAAATGATCCATCATTATCATAAAAAATCAAAGAATTTGGAAAAGTCAACAAAAAGTCAAAATTTCTATAACTTAGAAAAATTTCTAAGTGTTGAAATTTCACATTTTTTCCAAACTTCAAGCCATTTTTCACCTAGTTCAATTGGAATTTGAAAAAACTCAAAACATGAAAGTTGTAGATCATGGAAAAATCTTTCCAAAATGTCCAAGAACTTCAAAATCCATGGAGTCTAGATACACTTTTGAAATTGAAACAAAAGAGTCCATGAAACTTGATTTTTCAAAATCCATAACTTCAAATTATAGGTCATTTTGTGTTTTTTCACTTAAACCACTTCTAACACTTGCCAAATGACTCATCAAACTGATAAACATCAGTGAAAAGTGATGATTGAAGATTGGATCAAGTTTGGATAAATTGCACATGGTAAAAAAAGGAACCTTCCTTTTACTTTCCAAATGACCATCTTGCCCTCTAAGCAAGCTTTGAGTTACCAAATGCCATGTACTTCCTTGCCTAACAATTCAGAACTCTTGCCTATAAAAGGATCATGTTTCAAGCTCAAATCAACACCAAAATCAATACACAAAATCCATGCTTTTCTTCTTTTCTTGAAAATCAAGCAATTAGTGCAAAGTTGAGCAAGATAGCATTTTGAAAATCGATGGAAACATGATGCAAATTGGTGTCCAACATGTTCCATAATCATTAACAAACTTATTCAAATCTTAAAATCAACATGAATTAAGCTAAAAACAGTTTGCACTTTTCATTTTCTCAAACTTCAAGCGCCATAAGGAATCGAATTCAGAGCTAGGCTTGTTTTCTTTGAGTTCTAATGATCCAAACACCTTCCATATACTTCATGGACATGATGCAGATCCATAACAACTAACTGTAACTGCTTGAACATAGAATTCGAAGTTCCATTTTCAGTTGATGCAGGTGGACTTGGCTGGAGAGTTCCAGGGAGATTCAAAGCCAAACAAGTGATCATACACCATCCACATAGGCCGTTGAAGCTCAAACAATCCTCAAACAAGCTCTGGAAACACGTTTGCTCAGTTTTCGATCTCAACTTTTCCAGGTATGAATTCGAAACTGGTTCTCTTAATTCCTTGCACCAATCGAAAAAAACTCACGGCCAATCTCTTTCTGCACCTCTAACGATCATAAGCCCTCAAAAAAATCAAACAATCATGAACCATGAATCATTTAATTTGAAAAATTCGTTTTAGGGTTCATACGTGTTCTTCGACCCTAAATCGTTACGGGCTTAAAATAAATGAAATTAACATTACCATCATGTTCGTGATGCAAAATCGATCAAGTTTCATTTTATATCATTCAATTTGGTTGAGAAAGCGAAGATTCTAGCTGGATTTGGACATCGAGAATCAAAACCATGAAGAACATTCGCGTGTGTTCTTCATCATTTTCAATTTGAATTTTTGAATTTTCCAATCTCATAATTACCGTGTTCTAACCCTAAACACAGAAGCGCGTTTGGTCTAGTGGTTCTTGCCTTTAAGTCATTCTTGCCACGTGCCCCACTTTGGTCATGGGTTCAACTCCATCTAGACCATTCCTTTTTACAAACTTCATTTTCAATGTTTTTGTCAAACTTCAACAATTTTTTAACCAATCAAAACTTCTCATTTTGAGATGATTTTTGCACACTTGTCATTTAATATATATATTTTATGATTATGTCAAACAAATCCAAAAATATTTTCATCTGATTAAATTTTAATCGAGGCAGCGACGTTAGGCGTTTTCAAACCTCCTTAAAGGTGAATTTTTCAAGTTTCCGACTTCGATTTTTCCAAAACTTTTCATACATCAACTTAACATTTCAAAACATTTTCAAATCATTTTCTAAAACATTTCATCAAACTTGCATCTTTTACCATGATTGATCAATTCAAGCGATAAAAGCGATTTCGTCTTCTCTCGAATTTCTCGATCGATCATGGGCCTCCCTTATGGTGTAAGTCCCAACCCTTTATGTACATACTTAGCTTTATTTGTACATATTCAAAACATCTTTGTCAATATTCAAACATAAACAAATTTCTTTCATTTGTTTTCATTCGTTGTCTATCGCGAATCCATTGGTTTTAAAGGAAGAATTCTCTGAGTAAAATTTCTTTCAAACCAATGGGCCTCCATCAGTGTAAGTCCCATAACATTCTTTTATGTACATAATATTTCTTTGTACATATCAAACTTTTATCAAATACTTTTTACAAATTTTGCATCATACATAACACAGATATTTCAAAAACAAACTTTTATCATACATAACACGATATTTCCTTTTCAAAATCTTTTATACGTACATAATCTGATACTCTTTCTTTGAAAATACTTTTCTGAGATAAACGTTGATCAATCATTTGTTTCATCATGCATTTTACACTGAATACCATTGGTATTGAAAAGAAGCATTATTCCTGTGGCGCTTTCAAATCAATGGGCCTCTCTTCGATGTAAGTCCCACCCTCTATGTACATCCATCTTTCTTTGTACATAAAAACTCGTCCGTGTACATATTCATTTCCTTGTACACAGTTCAACTTGTGAATAATCAAGTTACGCTCGTTTTAAACGTCCGTTCACAGACACTTGTTTATATTTCATAAACTCCTGCAAATAAACATCATGCATTGTTTATATTTCCTTCATAAACTCCTGTGAATACATATCACACACACACACCTGTTTATACAACAGTCTAATAAATAACATAACAATTAGACTAATCAATAGGTTCCCAGAGTTTAGCCTCCGCTTGGGCTTTATACAAGACAACTCATCTCCATTTGAGTTAGCCTCCGCTTGGGCTTCATACAAGACAATCCATCCCCAGCATGGAATAGCCTCCGCTTGGGCTTCATACAAGATATTTTTATCTCCAGCAAAGTTCAGCCTTCTCTTGGGCTTTGTACAAAGAAACTCTCCCACAGAGTTAGCCTCCTCTTAGGCTTCGTATAAGACAACACTCCCCTGTTGAGTCAGCCTCCTCTTGGGCTTCGTTCAAAAGAACTCCTCATTGAGTTTAGCCTTCTCTTGGGCATCGTACAATGAAAGAGACAGGAAATCTCTTAATAGTCTCCTCTTGGGCTTCCAATACAAAGAATCACCCGCGCTAAGATAGAACCCTGAAAGGATGGTTTCCCGGTGAAATCACTTTCAAAATCACCATAGAGTAAAATTTCCCGGTGAAATTACTCTTACTCAGCAAAGGATGATTTCTCGGTGAAATCCCTTTCAAGCCAAAGACAGCCATACCCTATAGCTTCCTCTTGAGCTTCATACAAGGACCCTCGATGACCCTCGATGACCCTCGGAATGCCTCCTCTTGGGCTAACAATACAAGGACCCACGGGCTTCTTAAAAGCATCCCTTTAATCCAATCAATTTCTCCTTGAGATTTAGACATCTATCATCTCTATGGAAGAAGTATCTCATCCATTACATCACATACAGTCAAAAAACTTTTCAAAACTTTTCAAACTTTTCAAACTTTTCAAATTTTTCAAACAAAAACATCTCTTAATTGTAAGTGGTAGCAGCTTGTACACTCAAGCAAAACACCCAATGCTTACAGTTAAAAGATTTAATCATCTTTTTCAAAACATCTTTCTTAAACATGTAAGTGGTAACGCTTGTACACTCAAGCAAAACACCTAATACTTACGACGAAAGATTTTAATCAATCAAACTTTTCAAAAATGTATGTGATGAAATAGATTAGATACATTTTTCATTAAGATGACATTTATCATCTCTTACTAACATCCGTTGCTTTCCACTAGCATAAGTGGGAACTACGATTGCTCGACTTTCTCAACATCCTTTTGAGAATACGTGAGCACAGGTCTCATCCTTGCCGAGCAAATTTCTATCTCCTCGGACCAAACAAACCATAGAACCCTGTAGATCCGAGCTACAAATGCTCTGATTCCCACTAGGGGATATGTATGCAGAAGATCCATAGATCTTTGCGAGCACAATAATAATAAAACCTAGAATCCCACATAATCTACTGTTTCTTAAAATCCAAAGGAGAAACTTTCCCAATCATAGAAATAGCAATTAAAAAACACACAACATATCAAACATATTCATATATAAAGTTGTAGATAACTACATATATTTAGGGTGCTCCATCTATTCCTTTATATACCAATCCCCTTACTCGAATCTCCCCATGCGTTATGTCTAGTTTGCGCTAGTCGTTCACGCATATCAATATCAATTGAGGGTATTTGACTTTCCCCTTTTCATAATCATTAAATCATCTTTCTTGTGTTGAAAATAATAAAGCTTGATGCTCGCGGCATCTTTATAAACAAATCAAAAGATTTAAATCGTTGCGGAAGATCCGAACTCACGTTCGCATCCTTAGGTCGTCACCTTTCTTGAGCGGGAAAAATGGCGACTCTGCTTGGGGAATCTGCTGAAACTTTGATTTTTCAAAAAAAAAAGCAGCGTTACTACTGTCAAGAGCACCAAGTTTTTTGTTTTCAAAAAAAAGAAAGGGATAAGCTTTTCATTTTGCATATATATGTTTTTCTTTATTGTGTGTTTGCGATTTCACTTGATGGAAAGAAATCTAACGGTTTAAGAAACATTTTAAGATCTAGGTGGAGGTATTATCGTGGCGGTTCAATGCTTTCGAAGTTAATATTTCCTTGATGGAGGTTGTCTTGAGGATATTGTGTTTAAGCAAGTAATTGCGAAGACGCTGTATTTTCGGGAGAACTTAAGAAGCTGAGTGGACTGTAGAACACATAAACCATCATGGCCATTAGGATGTAGTGCAGAGATTATTCGGGTGTAAGCCTAGAGTAATTGTCATGCGATACTACGATCGGCGAGTTTCTCTTGAAAATATTATTGGACCATCGGTATTCACCAAATCCAATAATGTTTTGAAGGGAGTGTTGAGCTTATTATCGTAGAACCGATTCACGGATGAATAAGCCCTTAGAACTTAACCCGTTGATTCTTATCGTTGGCTTCATGCTCGTGACTTGAGCAGCTTGTGTGTATAACTACTAACCATGTTTGTTGCATTCATGCATTCATTCATTCATTCATAAAAACAAAAAAAAAACTTCATTTTCTCTCTCCATTTCCAAAGAATTTAGAGATGTTTTCTTTGTAAAATATTTTAGGTTAGAGTGATGGACGTCAGAGGAAGATTCACCAAAAGATACGGTTTAGGATTCACGGCGTAGGAAAGTTGAAAGAGTTAGCATCCTTGGTAGAAGATCCCTCGGTTTGAGCGCTATGGAACTCTTTTAACTCTTTTGAACGCTAACGTTGATGAAGGACTTCTCAAAACCTTCGTTCAGTTCTACGATCCAGTCTATCGCTGCTTCACTTTCCCTGATTATCAGTTGATGCCTACTTTGGAAGAGTATGCGCATATCCTAGGAATCTCAGTATCAGACAAAGTGCCTTTCAATGGTTTGGAAGCCATTCCCAAGTCACAAGTCATTGCAACAATGACTCATTTAAAGAAACCTGAGATAGACAAAAACCTAACTACCAGAGGAAAACTCTTAGGACTGACCTCAAAGTTCCTAATGGAGAAGGCTCTTAAATTCTCTGAAGCCGGTAGTATGGTAGCCTTTGAAGCTATTTTAGCTTTACTCCTCTATGGATTGGTGTTGTTTCCCAACGTCCCAAATTTCGTTGATATCAACGCCATAAGGATCTTTCTGATTGGAAATCCTGTTCCCACTTTGCTTGGTGACACGTACGTCTCTATTCATCATAGGAATCGTCAAGGAGACGGAACTATCGTGTGTTGTGTACCTCTGTTTTTCAAATGGATTGTCTCACACCTTCCTAAATCTCTATCTTCATGAAAACAAAGGCAGTGGCATTGGTCCGGAAGACTCATGTCTCTTACAAGCAGCGATATCCATTGGTATACCTTGGCAAACAATGAGATGGAAATCATTGAGAGCTGTGGAGAATTTGCCAGCGTACCTCTCATTAGTGCGAAAGGAGGAATCAACTACAACCCATTCCTAGCAAAGCGTCGGCTCGGATCGCAAATTCGGTAAACCTCCGGTTTCGGTGAAAGCTACTTCTACCATGAAGGAGAGGATTCCCAAGTTGAAGGCTAGGATGATCAAAGCTTGGCATCACATCCGAAAGAAAGAAAAAGGTAAGGCAAAGAATTGTGTAGCCATGAAACCTACACTTCTTGGATAAAGAAAAGAAGCGAAGGAATTTGAATGCCTTACGCTTATGAGGATCCCATGTTCTCGATCGCCTCGAATCAACAAATTTTCCGTTGAAGGTGGGAGAATACCAAGAAGCCTTGACCAAGATAAGGTTTGAGAAAGAAGCTTTGGAAAGCAAATTTCTTAAGACTAACCTTGAGAATGAGAAGCTCAAGAAGCAAGTCAAAGATCATGAAAAGACGCTCTACTTCCAGGATGAATGGCTCATGGAGAAAGATGAGAAGATTCGCCAGAAGGATAACGCCATCCAGAAATACGTCAAGGAAAGGAAAAGCTCGAGAAATGACAACCAAAAGCCGCTCCCAGCAGTGGAAGAGTCATTAGCAAGCTAAAAGCTGAGAAAGCCAAACTAAAAGCTCACTATGGGAAGGAAATCCTGAAGCTGAAGCTGCATCAAGCCTTTGGATCGTCATCCGATGAAGATGTTTAATTAGTTTAATTTAGTTTGTATTTTTATCATTTATTGTATCATTTGTGTGAGCAATGCTCCAACAAAAAACAATTGTTGTAATCTTCCTTCATTAATCAATAAAATTCGTGTTTTCCATCCAAATATTTGCCAGAAATATCTCTTTTAGCGTAAATTCTTTGGAAATTTCTTTTCTTTACTATCATATTCATGCATCATGCTTTGCATTTAAGTCTACCATCTAGAGTCTAATCATTCACGGTTTTGAACTGTCACTTTTCGAATAGAAAATTGTCAGTGTCGTCTTAGAGTTTCTCATTGCGTCCGACCAACTCGAGCGTCGATACGAGCAAAAGAAGAAAAGTAATGGAGAATTTTGAGCAAGAAAGCGTTGAACTCCGTAATCTGTAACTACGCTACAAGAAGAAGTGGAAAGACTCACATCTTTGGTCAACTCGCGCCACAGTATAAAGTCAACAAGCGACATCGGCGGTCATAACCAAATAGCAACTTGGAGGATACTACTACTCGGTTTATTTATCGCGATCGATGGTTCACCTTCGGCATGCGGAGGGCTATCCATGGGAATGCCTTTTAACCGGCATTGGAGTTCGCCACCCGACTTCTCAAACAACCTCGCTTGAAATACCTGCTGCAGCGCTACGTTCACTCCACATGGAATAACTTTCCACAAGTAACAATGTCGGTTTCTCAACCGATCATGTTGAATCGACTTCCGTAGTGCACACCACCGAAGAAGAAGTTCATCACACTCCGGAAATAACACGAACACTCGTGGTCAATGGAAAATCTCCGGAACAACTCCTCAAAATGCGACTTGAGATAAAAAGCGATTCAAGGAAAGAATTGTTTGGGAAAAGCGCCCAGGATCTCTGTTTAGTCCCTCGTGTAAAAATACCTGCGAAATTCAAAATCCCGGATTTTGAAAAGTACAAAGGGAATTCTTGTCCTCAGAGTCATCTTACAATGTATGCTAGGAAAATGTCTACGTACAATGAGGATCATCAGCTGCTAATTCATTACTTCCAGGATAGTCTCACCGGTGCCGCATTGAAGTGGTACATGGGTTTAAACAACACGAATATCAAACATTCAACGACTTAGGTAAAGCCTTTGTCCAGCAATACAAATTCAACTTGGATATGGCTCACGATAGGGATCAACTCCGCTCCATGTCTCAAAGGAAGAGAGACATTCAAGGAATATCTTGCGATGGAGAAATTGCTGCCCAGTCAACCCACCCTTGGAAGAAAGAGATGACTAAGGTATTCTTGAATACTCTAAACTCATTCTACTATGGCGAATGATAGCGCTCCGGAGACTTCAATGAAATGGTAAGCATGGGAATGCGACTAGAAGAAGGGGTTCGGACGGGGCGTCTAACCAAGGAAGTAGGATCTTCTAGTAATACCAAGAAAGTTGGAACCGGTTTCCCAAGAAAAAAAACATGGCGTAAGAATGGTATCCAGAAACCACGTAAGAATGTCATTCAACAACGACGGTAGCCGCCATAACACCTCTGTCAACCAACTCCGAGGTGCTCCATAATTTCAACAAAATCAACAAACTCAACGGCCTCGTCGAGCTCGGCGGTTTCACAACCAAAATCGTCGCCTCGGGTCACTCGATTCGACCCAATTCCCATAGCGTACAGAACTTTACCTGCTTGATAGAAATCTAATGAACAAGGTTACCACCTCGGTCCACGAAAAACTACCATGGTGGTACAAAGTGACATGTCTTGCCCTTTTCACCAAGGGCACGGGCCATGACCTTGAGCATTGCATAGCATTGAAGCGTACAAAGATTAGTGAAGGCTAATCTTCTCTCCAATCAGAGTCCGAATGTGCAAGCCAATCACTTCCGGTCATAGTGGACACTCGGTGAATCTAATGCTAAGGAATACGAGCGGTACCTTGTCACGAGATGTAAACTTAGTCAAAAAACTTGGTGCATCTTCATGAAGCATACTGTACCATGAGCACCTTCACTAAGCATGATTATGCGACTTACTATATCATTCCAAGAATATCCATGGATGTCCTACCATAAGCGAGATATTCGCATTTGTTAGACATTGGTGACCTACAAATTCAGAAATAGAGATGACCATGGCGTAAATACAATAGGGCATTTTCATGAGCTTTTAGTCTCGAGATATCAACTCGGAAAATCCGAAGTAAATGTGATCCCTTGTTTCAGCACCAGTCAATTCAAAGACATGTCCCTGCAAACATGAAAATCCACAGTCCTACTTTGAAGTTTGGGATACCTTGGGAGAACCAGTGGCAAATACGACTACATGGTGAAATACTCTGCGACTCAAAAATCCGGATTGAAGATATCAACCCACGGGATGGGGTGATGACTTTGACTACCTAGTCAATCGGAAGAGGAATACTCGTCTTCTCGAACTAATCAACGGATCGAGGTCCCAAATGAAGATCTGTTTCAACACGTCATGGATTTCACCAAGCGGATCTGGTTACCACTACATCAACATGATCCTTTGAAGATCAAGAGTATGATTCGGGATCGATGCGGAAAGTGTCGGCGACAGCGAGTCTCTTCACTCGGAAGGCGGAAGGAACATCCCGATATTCAACACGAGATCAACGGGAAGTACAAAGGCTAGCTCTCATACTTCCGATCATCAATCAAGAAGATCGCTTTAGCGTACCAAAGCAAAGGCCATCGTTCGAGTCCTCAAAGCACCTTTCGATGACAATTAAAGTTTACTCGAGGTTAAACCAAGCGGAAAATTACGAGTACCTCGACTTCAAGGAGTTCGTCACTATTGGAAACTGTTGAAGTTAAGACTAATGTTCATAGCTCTAAGTAGTTTATCTTTGCTTTTTGTTTTGAACTCTCGCTTAAAGCGAAGAGATGTTTATAAGGTTTAGCTTTTAAATAATTTCTCTTTGTCTTGCCCAAGACAAATGAGTTTATATTTTAGGGCCTGTTCATTTGTGAAACATAAATAAAATCGTTGTTTTGTTTCCACACTTTGTGTTTATTTTCATTTTACCCTTTTAAAATGATAATCCTAAAAACACGGTAAAAAAAATCTTCAAAAAAAAATCATAATGAAAAATTAATGCAACACTTTCAAAAAAAATGATGATAAAAACTTTCTTTAATCAAAATAAAATCAAAACATGCAGATTAAACAAATGGACAAATCCATTGAAAGCGGTAACTCTCGCTCTCTCTCGACTTGAAATACCTGAAGTCGCTAAAGAAGAAGTTGAAGAAGAGATCCGGATGAAATTTCTAGGTTGCTAAGGCACGAGAAAGGATCATTCGACCTCATAAAGAACCTCTAAAGCAATCAACTTGGGTTACGAGGAAGGCATAAAAAGTAAATATCGGACTTCACTCAGCGGTGTCAAAAGCAAGCGATAAGTCTTCTCAAAGAATACGTTGATGTGTTTGCTTGGTCCTACCAGGACATGCGGGGTTGGATACCGGCATAGTAGAGCATCACTTGCCGTTAAAACGAATGTCACTGATTAAACAAAAGCGAGAGAGTGCATCACGAGATGGTGAGAAAATCGAGAAAAAGAAGTTCAAAAGCATTTCGTGCTGGTTTCCTTATCACTCGAGTATCCTCAATGGCTAGCCAACATAGTACTGTATCCAAGAAAGATGGAAAGGTCGAGAATGTGTGTTGACTACGAGATACGAACAAAGCTAGTCAAAAGCGATTTCCACTTCGCATATCGACATGCTAGTGGATAATCTTGCTAAATTCAACGTCTTTTCCTTCATGGATGGTTTCTCTGGTTATAATCGGATCGAATGGCTCCGAAGACATGGAAGACATTTTTATCACGCCATGGGGCACTTTTGCTACAAGGTAATGCCATTTGGATTAAAGAATGCGGTATGACTTACGGAGGGCAATGACTACTCTCTTTCATGATATGATGCACAAAGATCGAAGTCTCGTGGATGATATGATAGCAAAGTCGACAAGGAAGAAGAGCATATAGACTATCTCTTAAAATTTGTTTCAACGACTAAAAATTTCAGCTCCGCTTGAATCTAACAAATGTACCTTTGGGGTAAGGTCAGGAAAACTCCTAGGTTTCATTGTCGGTCAAGAGGAATTGAAGTTGACCACGACAAAGTCAAGGCTATTCAAAAATGCCTACACCACATACGGAAAAGCAAGTAAGAGGATTTCTTGGGCGATTAAACTATATCTCGGTTATCTCTCGGATAGCGCTACACTGGGCGATATTCAAACTTCTCCAAAGATCAAAAGGTTGTGTGGACGGAAGATTGCCAAAAAGCATTTGCGATATCAAGGAATACTGTCGGAACCACCATCTGATCCCTCCGGTTGAAGGAAGACCATTAATCTTATACCTTACCGTATTAGAAGAATCCATGGGCTGCGTGCTTGGACAACAAGATGATCACCGTAGAAGGGCATGCAATCTACTACAGTAAAAGTTCACGGTGTGAAACTCGCTACTCCATGCTCGAGAAAACATCTTTGCGCTTTGGTATGGACTTCAACGTCTTCGCGATACATGATCAATCACCGACTTGGTTAATCTCCAAAATGGATCCGATCAAATACGTATTTGAAAAGCCTTCCTTAGCAGGAGAATCGCTCGATGGCAAATGCTACTATCGAATATGACATCAATACGCTCGAGCGGTTAAAGGAAGCATTCTCGCGATCACTTGGCTTATCGGCCGCTCAGCGAATACCAATCTCTCAAGTTTGATTTCCCAGACGAGGATGTTATGTACTTGAAGATGAAAGATTGTGACGAACCACTACGGAGAAGGACGGATCGAGAATCGGATGGGGCCTAGTCTTGATGGGCTGTAAATGTTTTAGCAATGGAATTGGGGCGATCATCATCACTCCGGGGTTCTCATATCCGTTTTCCATGTTGCTATTTGATTGCACCAACAACATAGCGAGAATGAAGCATGCATCATGGGTATTGAAGAAGCCATCGACTTGAGGATCAAGATCCTTGATATATATGGAGACTCGACCCTTGTGATCAATCAAATTAAAGACAAGTATGAAACTCATCATCTTGGTCTAATTCCTACGAGAGATTATGCGAGGCGATTGTTGACTTTCTTCAACAAAGTTGAATTGCATCATATCCCTCGAGATCAAAATCGGATGGCGGAGCGCCTTGGCTACTCTATCTTCCATGTTCAAAGTCAACGATTGGAATGATATGCCTAGAATTCGCATCGAGGCCTTGAAAGACTGCATATGTGTTACGCGAGCGGTCTTGACGATAACCGTGGTTCCACGACATCAAGCGTTTCCTTCAAACACGAGTACCCACTTGGGGCATCGTACAAGGATAAGAAAACTACGAGGAGGCTTTCTAGGAATTTCTTCTGAGCGAGGATGTGCTATACAAAGAAACTTGACATGGTTACGCTCGGATCGTCGACGGACAAAAGCGGAACACGATCATCCATGAAGTGCATGAAGGGTCCTTTGGAACCCATTCAAATGGGCATGCAATGTCAAAAAATCTTAAGAGCGAGGATACTATTGGATAACGATGGAATCGATTCTGCAAACACGTTAAAAGATGTCACAAGTGCGGATCTACGAGATAAGATCCATGTGCCTCCGACTCTACTCAACGTTCTCTCCTCTCCGTGGCCTTTCTCCATGTGGGGCATTGACATGATTGGAATGATTGAACCAAAGCGTCCAGCGGACATCGCTTCATTCTAGTAGCCATTGACTACTTCACCAAATGGGTCGAGGGCGTCTTACGCCAGCGTCACAAGACAAGTGGTTGTGAGGTTCATCAAGAACAACCTCATTTGCGATATGGAATTCCAAGTAAGATCATTCGACAATGGATCCAACTTGAACAACAAAATGATGAAAGAAGTGTGAGGAATTCAATATCGAGCATCATAACTCGTCTCCTTACGGCCAAAGATGAGCAGCGCCGTTGAAGCGAAACAAGAACATCAAGAAGATTGTCCGAAAATGGTCATCACTTACAAAGGCATGAAATCGCCATTTGCTCTGCATGGGTATCGTACTTGATCGCCTTCAGAGGCAACCCGTTTCTCTAGTATCGGCATGGGCGGTGCTCCCGTAGAAGTTGAGATTCCATCAATGAGAGTTCTCATGGAAACAAAGCTATCGAGGTGAATGGTGTCAAAGCGGATCGACCAAGTGAACTTAATTGAAGAAAAGCGCTGACCGCTCGTGTCACGGACAACTCTATCAAAGAAGAATGAAGAAAGCTTTCGACAAAAGGTCCGACCTCGTGAATTCGAAAGCGACCTCGTGCTTAAAAGATTACATCTTTTCAAGCAGATTCTAGGGGCAAATGGACTCCTAACTACGAAGGCCCATACATCGTCAAAAGAAGTTTTGGCGGTGCTATGACTCTCACAACCATGAATGATGAACTCCGTATCTGTGAATCTTGTGATCAAAAATACTGTCTAAAAACAAAAAACATTTCGGTAAGTCGAAAACCGAAAAGGCGGCTTAGGCAAAAATAGCGTCTCGGTGGATTGAAAACACGAAAAGCGATCCGGGCAAAAATTAGAGACAATAAGCGAAATTATCACGATAGATCGAAAACACGAAAGGCGATCTAAGCAAAAACAAGGATACAAAAATGACAAATAGCTGCGGTCGATGCGTATTTTGTCCACATGAAGAATTTTCCACCGGATCTTCAATCAACTCTTCTAAAGCCACAAGCGATTGGAATTCAAATTGTTAGGGATAATAGCGGTTATTTGCTTTCAATGTAGCCTTTTCCCAATAAATTATCATTTCCAACTTTTGTAAATAGTTCATGGAATCACGCCTTTGGCTGATTACCATTCTATTCAATAAATTTGAGCCTTGTGCCTTTTGTTTGCAATTCTTGTTTATTCCGTTTTGCAAAATAACGCTTTTATTGTGAAAATCACTTTTTGAAACTAAAATGTTTTAAATGAATTTTACTTCAAAATTTTGAAACAAAAGCAAAATTCTCCTTTGAAACTATGAACACGGAAATAACTTACCGTTTCTCCAATAGTGTTTGATCGATGGGTTGCCAAGCTACTGACAATTTTCTCCTCAGCGGAAATCTTCAAGGGCGGTATTCTTATCCAAAAGAATCCCCAATCAAGTTGCCAATGAAATGCTTTTCTCGAAAATGTAAAACATGCAACTCAAAATCTTCATCGATGAACGTTTACACCGGTCTTGTAATCTTCACTAAGTATTTATTCGACTGTGCGGTCCTTTTCCCCAAATATCTCTTTAGTGTCTTTGTCAAAGTAGTGTTAGCATACATATAACATTCATGACATTCATACATAATAGCATCATTCATTTTTGCATTCCTCGAAATGTTTGCTTTTAAATCACACTTACTCATGTAAGTACAAGTTTATCGATGAAGTCTCGCCAAATAGAAAAGATACATTTCTTTTTATCCCGGAGTATCCACAAGCAGAAAAATGCATTTTCTTCTCTTCACCACATTCCCCATGAGATCATTCCTCATTTGGAACAATGTCTTGATTATTTGTTTCTTTTGATTCATTCTGAATAGAACCTTGTCTCTAATCAACAAAGCAATAAGCAATAGTCTCATTGTCTTGAGCCGCTTATTTTCACTCCTAAACTTGTCATAAAAATTTTGTTCTTCTCAACAAGGTCAAATCATGACCGTCGAGAAATTCCTCGTTTGTCTTTACAAAAGGAAAATCTGTGTTTCGATCAAAAATGCCGCATCTCCTCAAAGAGATCCTCGGCAAAATTGTATCCAAGAAAATAGAAGCTCATTTTCGAGTTACATTTCTTTCAACACATTATTCACAAAATTTGAATATTGATAAATTTTCTCAAAAAAAGTTACCTTGTTATAGTTATCACTTGATAATTGGTAACATCTTCAACATTCATTACCATAAACTATCACAGGTGATAATTGGTAATATCATTTTCACTTACCTTAAACATTGTCACAAAGTGAAGGTAATCTCTCTGTTTCAAAGAAACAAACATTCACAAAGTTTCCCCTATGCCATTTTACGTGTCATCTAGGTGAAACTTTTTACAATCATTTGCATCATCCGCATCTTTTGGTATCTTAGGTCCAAAATTTGCGTATTACGATATTTAAGTATCTTTACACCTATCAAAGCGAAGATATTCATCTTCATCTCTCGAGTTAAAGAAACTTAAATAGGGCATCATCACCCCAATTTTTGACCTAATATACCACCACATTTGCATCATTTCATAACTAATTCGGACAACATTAATCGGGTATAGCATTCACGAGTCAAAATTAGGGTTTCATCGATTTTCATCGATTCAGAGCTAACCAATTAGGGTTTGAGATTTTCTCACTCCATTTGATCTATCTTGATCAAATCTTTAACATAAATCCTCGGATATCCATTTTCTCATAGATCGATCGAGGATCGACCAATTAGGGTTTTGGTCGAGCATAGGCATTCTCGATTTTTGAGCGGTGAATGACTTTTTGGATAGAGATTGGTCATCATATCTTAGATATAACCTCTTGACCTAATTTACGGATTCAAATCATCACGAAGTTCCGGACTTCATCGATCGATTTGAAGCGTCGATGAAATTTCATCTGCAGAAAAGTCAAACTTTGACTTTTGGTCAAATTTTCAAAACAAAACTTTTCCATCATCAAAATACTTCAAATGATCCATCATGATCATAAAAATCAAAGAATTTGGAAAAGTCAACAAAAGTCAAAATTTCTATAACTTAGAAAAATTTCTAAGTGTTGAAATTTCACATTTTTTCCAAACTTCAAGCCATTTTTTCACCTAGTTCCAATTGGAATTTGAAAAAACTCAAAACATGAAAGTTGTAGATCATGGAAAAATCTTTCCAAAATGTCCAAGAACTTCAAAATCCATGGAGTCTAGATACACTTTTGAAATTGAAACAAAAGAGTCCATGAAACTTGATTTTTCAAAATCCATAACTTCAAATTATAGGTCATTTGTGTTTTCACTTAAACCACTTCTAACACTTGCCAAATGACTCATCAAACTGATAAACATCAGTGAAAAGTGATGATTGAAGATTGGATCAAGTTTGGATAAATTGCACATGGTAAAAAAAGGAACCTTCCTTTTACTTTCCAAATGACCATCTTGCCCTCTAAGCAAGCTTTGAGTTACCAAATGCCATGTACTTCCTTGCCTAACAATTCAGAACTCTTGCCTATAAAAGGATCATGTTTCAAGCTCAAATCAACACCAAAATCAATACACAAAATCCATGCTTTTCTTCTTTTCTTGAAAATCAAGCAATTAGTGCAAAGTTGAGCAAGATAGCATTTTTGAAAATCTGATGGAAACATGATGCAAATTGGTGTCCAACATGTTCCATAATCATTAACAAACTTATTCAAATCTTAAAATCAACATGAATTAAGCTAAAAAACAGTTTGCACTTTTCATTTTCTCAAACTTCCAAGCGCCATAAGGAATCGAATTGAGCTAGGCTTGTTTTCTTTGAGTTCTAATGATCAAACACCTTCCATATACTTCATGGACATGATCCGGATCCATAACAACTAAGCATAGCTGCTTGAACATAGAATTCGAGTTCCATTTTCGGTTGATGCGGTGGACTTGGTGGAGAGTTCGAGGAGATTCAAAGCCAAACAAGTGATCATACACCATCCACATGGCGTTGAAGCTCAAACAATCCTCGAACAAGCTCTGGAAACACGTTTGCTCGGTTTCGATCTCAACTTTTCGGTATGAATTGGCGGTTCTCTTAATTCCTTGCACCAATTGAAAAAACTCACGGCCAATCTCTTTACGCACCTCTAACGATCATAAGCCCTCAAAAAATCAAACAATCATGAACCATGAATCATTTAATTTGAAAAATTCGTTTTAGGGTTCATCGTGTTCTTCGAGACTAAATCGTTAGGGCTTAAAATAAATGAAATTAACATTACCATCATGTTCGTGATGCAAAATCGATCAAGTTTCATTTTATATCATTCAATTTGGTTGAGAAGCGAAGATTCTAGCGGGATTTGGACATCGAGAATCAAAACCATGAAGAACATTCAGCGTGTTCTTCATGTTTTCAATTTGAATTTTTGAATTTTCCAATCTCATAATTACCGTGTTCTAACCCACTAAACACGAAAGCGCGTTTGGTCTAGTGGTTTATGCTTGCCTTTAAGTCATTCTTGCCACGTGCCCCACCTTTGGTCATGGGTTGACTCCATCTAGACCATTCCTTTTTACAAACTTCATTTTTCAATGTTTTTGTCAAACTTCAACAATTTTTTAACCAATCAAAACTTCTCATTTTGAGATGATTTTTGCACACTTGTCATTTAATATATATATTTTATGATTATGTCAAAAAATCCAAAAATATTTTCATCGATTAAATTTTAATCGGTAAGCAGCGTTACGAGCATTTTCAAACCTCCTTAAAGGTGAATTTTTCAAGTTTCGACTTCGATTTTTCCAAAACTTTTCATACATCAACTTAACATTTCAAAACATTTTCAAATCATTTTCTAAAACATTTCATCAAACTTGCATCTTTTACCATGATTGATCCAATTCAAGCGATAAAAGCGATTTCGTCTTCTCTCGAATTTCTCGATCGATCATGGGCCTCCTATGGTGTAAGTCCCAACCCTTTATGTACATACTTAGCTTTATTTGTACATATTCAAAACATCTTTGTCAATATTCAAACATAAACAAATTTCTTTCATTTGTTTTCATTCGTTTGTCTATCGCGAATCCATTGGTTTTAAAGGAAGAATTCTCGAGTAAAATTTCTTTCAAACCAATGGGCCTCCATCAGTGTAAGTCCCATAACATTCTTTTATGTACATAATATTTCTTTGTACATATCAAACTTTTGTCAAATACTTTTTACAAATTTTGCATCATATAACAGATATTTCAAAACAAACTTTTTATCATACATAACAGATATTTCCTTTTTCAAAATCTTTTATCATACATAATGGATACTCTTTCTTTGAAAATACTTTTCTGAGATAAACGTTGATCAATCATTTCATTTCATCTGTACATTTTACTGAATACCATTGGTATTGAAAAGAAGCATTATTCCTGTGAAGCGCTTTCAAATCAATGGGCCTCTCTTCTGATGTAAGTCCAACCCTCCTATGTACATCCATCTTTCTTTGTACATAAAAACTCGTCCGTGTACATATTCATTTCCTTGTACACAGTTCAACTTGTGAATAATCAAGTTACGCTCGTTTTAAACGTCCGTTCACAGACACTTGTTTATATTTCATAAACTCCTGCAAATAAACATCATGCATTGTTTATATTTCCTTCATAAACTCACAGTGAATACATATCACACACACACACTTTTATACAACAGTCTAATAAATAACATAACAATTAGACTAATCAATAGGTTCCCAGAGTTTAGCCTCCGCTTGGGCTTTATACAAGACAACTCATCTCCATTTGAGTTAGCCTCGCTTGGGCTTCATACAAGACAATCCATCCCACATGGAATAGCCTCGCTTGGGCTTCATACAAGATATTTTATCTCCGGCAAAGTTCAGCCTTCTCTTGGGCTTTGTACAAAGAAACTCTCCCGAGTTAGCCTCCTCTTAGGCTTCGTATAAGACAACACTCCCTGTTGAGTCGACCTCCTCTTGGGCTTCGTTCAAAGAACTCCTCATTGAGTTTAGCCTTCTCTTGGGCATCGTACAATGAAAGAGGAAATCTCTTAATAGTCTCCTCTTGGGCTTCAATACAAAGAATCACCAGCTAAGATAGAACCACGAAAGGATGGTTTCCGGTGAAATCACTTTCAAAATCACCATAGAGTAAAATTTCCGGTGAAATTACTCTTTTCGACAAAGGATGATTTCTCGGTGAAATCCCTTTCAAGCCAAAACAGCCATACCTATAGCTTCCTCTTGAGCTTCATACAAGGACCCTCGATGACCCTCGATGACCCTCGGAATGCCTCCTCTTGGGCTAACAATACAAGGACCCATGGGCTTCTTAAAAGCATCCCTTTAATCAATCAATTTCTCCTTGAGATTTAGACATCTATCATCTCTATGGAAGAAGTATCTCATCCATTACATCACATCTGTCAAAAACTTTTCAAAACTTTTCAAACTTTTCAAACTTTTTTTTCAAACAAAAACATCTCTTAATTGTAAGTGGTAGCGCTTGTACACTCAAGCAAAACACCCAATACTTACAGTTAAAAGATTTAATCATCTTTTCAAAACATCTTTCTTAAACATGTAAGTGGTAGCGCTTGTACACTCAAGCAAAACACCTAATACTTACGACGAAAGATTTTAATCAATCAAACTTTTCAAAAATGTATGTGATGAAATAGATTAGATACATTTTCATTAAGATGACATTTATGCATCTCTTACTAACATCCGTTGCTTTCCACTAGCATAAGTGGGAACTACGATTGCTCGACTTTCTCAACATCCTTTTGAGAATACGTGAGGCCTGAAGTCTCATCCTTGCCGAGCAAATTTCTATCTCCCTCGGACCAAACAAACCATAGAACCACAGATCCGGCTACAAATGCTCGATTCCCACTAGGGATATGTATCGAGAAGATCCATAGATCTTTGCGAGCACAATAATAACAAAACCTAGAATCCCACATAATCTCATTTCTTAAAATCCAAAGGAGAAACTTTCCCAATCATAGAAATAGCAATTAAAAACACACAACATATCAAACATATTCATATATAAAGTTGTAGATAACTACATATATTTAGGGTGCTCCATCTATTCCTTTATATACCAATCCCCTTACTCGAATCTCCCCGATGCGTTATGTCTAGTTTGCGCTAGTCGTTCGCATATCAATATCAATTGAGGGTATTTGACTTTCCCTTTTTCATAATCATTAAATCATCTTTCTTGTGTTGAAAATAATAAAGCTTGATGCTCGCGGCATCTTTATAAACAAATCAAAAGATTTAAATCGTTGCGTGCGGAAGATCCGAACTCACGTTCGCATCCTTAGGTCGTCACCTTTCTGTGAGGGAAAAATGGCGACTCTGGGAATCTGTTGAAACTTTGATTTTCAAAAAAAAGCGTTACTACGTCAAGAGAGCACCAAGTTTTTGTTTTCAAAAAGAAAGGGATAAGCTTTTCATTTTGCATATATATGTTTTTCTTTATTGTGTGTTTGCGATTTCACTTGATGGAAAGAAATCTAACCGGATTTAAGAAACATTTTAAGATCTAGGTGGAGGTATTATCGTGAATTCAATGCTTTCGAAGTTAATATTTCCATGATGGAGGTTGTCTTGAGGATATTGTGTTTAAGCAAGTAATTGCGAAAGCTGTATTTTCGGAGAACTTAAGAAGTGAGTGGATGTAGAACACATAAACCATCACGGCCATTAGGATGTAGTGCGAGAGATTATTCGGTGTAAGCCTAGAGTAATTGTCATGCGATACTACGATCGGCGAGTTTCTCTTGAAAATATTATTGGACCATCGGTATTCACCAAATCCAATAATGTTTTGAAGGGTGTTGAGCTGTATTATCGATAGAACCGATTCACGGATGAATAAGCCCTTAGAACTTAACCCGTTGATTCTTATCGTTGGCTTCATGCTCGTGACTTGAGCAGCTTGACCGTGTGTATAACTACTAACCATGTTTTCGCATTCATGCATTCATTCATTCATTCATAAAAACAAAAAAAAAAACTTCATTTCTCTCCATTTCAAAGAATTTAGAGATGTTTTCTTTGTAAAATATTTTAGGTTAGAGTGATGGACGTCGGAGGAAGATTCACCAAAGATACAGTTTTAGGATTCTGGCGTAGGAAAGTTGAAAGAGTTAGCATCCTTGGTAGAAGATCCCTCGGTTTGAGCTATGGAACTCTTTTAACTCTTTTGAGCTAACGTTGATGAAGGACTTCTCAAAACCTTCGTTCGGTTCTACGATCCGATCTATCATTGCTTCACTTTCCACGATTATCGGTTGATGCCTACTTTGGAAGAGTATGCATATCCTAGGAATCTCGATGTCGGACAAAGTGCCTTTCAATGGTTTGGAAGCCATTCCCAAGTCACAAGTCATTGCAACAATGACTCATTTAAAAGAAACGAGATAGACAAAAACCTAACTACGGAGGAAAACTCTTAGGTGACCTCAAAGTTCCTAATGGAGAAGGCTCTTAAATTCTCTGAAGCCGGTAGTATGGTAGCCTTTGAAGCTATTTTAGCTTTACTCCTCTATGGATTGGTGTTGTTTCCCAACGTCCCAATTTCGTTGATATCAGCGCCATAAGGATCTTCGATTGGAAATCCGTTCCCACTTTGCTTGGTGACACGTCGTCTCTATTCATCATAGGAATCGTCAAGGAGGCGGAACTATCGTGTGTTGTGTACCTCTTTTTCAAATGGATTGTCTCACACCTTCCTAAATCTCCTATCTTCATGAAAACAAAGGCAGTGGCATTGGTCCGGAAGACTCATGTCTCTTACAAGCGACGATATCCATTGGTATACCTTGGCAAACAATGAGATGGAAATCATTGAGAGCTGTGGAGAATTTGCCAGCGTACCTCTCATTGAGTGCGAAAGGAGGAATCAACTACAACCCATTCCTAGCAAAGCGTCGGCTCGGATCGCATGAATTCGGTAAACCTCCGGTTTCGGTGAAAGCTACGTCTACCATGAAGGAGAGGATTCCCAGGATTGAAGGCTAGGATGATCAAAGCTTGGCATCACATCCGAAAGAAAGGAAAAGGTAAGGCAAAGAATTGTGTAGCCATGAAACCTACACTTCTTGGATAAAGAAAAGAGAAGGAATTTGAATGCCTTACGCTTATGAGGATCCCATGTTCTCGATCGCCTCCAAATCAACAAATTTTCCGTTGAAGTGGGAGAATACCAAGAAGCCTTGACCAAGATAAGGTTTGAGAAAGAAGCTTTGGAAAGCAAATTTCTTAAGACTAACCTTGAGAATGAGAAGCTCGAGAAGCAAGTCAAAGATCATGAAAAGGCTCTACTTCGGGATGAATGGCTCATGGAGAAAGATGAGAAGATTAGCGAGAAGGATAGCGCCATCAATCGTCAAGGAAAGGAAAAGAAAGCTCGAGGAAATGACGACCAGCAAGCCCGCTCCCAACGAGTGGAAAAGAGTCATTAGCAAGCTAAAAGCTGAGAAAGCCAAACTAAAAGCTCACTATGGGAAGGAAATCCTGAAGCTGAAGCTGCATCAAGCCTTTGGATCGTCATCCGATGAAGATGTTTAATTAGTTTAATTTAGTTTGTATTTTTATCATTTATTGTATCATTTGTGTGAGCAATGCTCCAACAAAAAACAATTGTTGTAATCTTCCTTCATTAATCAATAAAATTCGTGTTTTCCATCCAAATATTTGCCAGAAATATCTCTTTTAGCGTAAATTCTTTGGAAATTTCTTTTCTTTACTATCATATTCATGCATCATGCTTTGCATTTAAGTCTACCATCTAGAGTCTAATCATTCACAGTTTTTGAACTGTCACTTTTCCAGATAGAAAATTGTCAGTATCGCGTCTTAGAGTTTCTCATTGCGTCCATGACCAACTCGAGCGTCACGATACGAGCAAAAGAAGAAAAGTAATGGAGAATTTTGAGCAAGAAAGCGTTGAACTCCGTAATCGTAACTACGCTACAAGAAGAAGTGGAAAGACTCACATCTTTGGTCAACTCGCTTGCCAAAAAGTCAACAAGCGACATCGGCGGTCATAACCAAATAGCAACTTGAGGATACTACTACTCCGATTTATTTATCGCGATCGATAGTTCACCTTCGGCATGCGGAGGGCTATCCATAGGAATGCCTTTTAACCGGCATTGGGTTCGCCAACCGACTTCTCAAACAACCTCGCTTGAAATACCTACTTTGCGCAAAAGCTACGTTCACTCCACGTGGAATAACTTTTCCACAAGTAACAATGTCGGTTTCTCAACCGATCATGTTGAATTCAGCTTCCGTAGTGCACACTACCACCGACGAAGAAGTTCATCACACTCCAGGAAATAGCACGAACACTCGTGGTCCAATGGAAAATCTCCAGGAACAACTCCTCAAAATGCAGCTTGAGATAAAAACGATTCAAGGGAAAGAATTGTTTGGGAAAAGCGCCCAGGATCTCTGTTTAGTCCCTCGTGTAAAAATACCTGCGAAATTCAAAATCCGGATTTTGAAAAGTACAAAGGAATTCTTGTCCTCGAGTCATCTTACAATGTATGCTAGGAAAATGTCTCGTCAATGAGGATCATCATTTGCTAATTCATTACTTCGGGATAGTCTCACGGTGCCGCTTGAAGTGGTACATGGGTTTAAACGACACGAATATCAAACATTCAACGACTTAGGTAAAGCCTTTGTCCAGCAATACAAATTCAACTTGGATATGGCTCTGATAGGGATCAACTCCGCTCCATGTCTCAAAAAGAGAGACATTCAAGGAATATCTTGACGATGGAGGAAATTGCTGCCCAAGTCAACCCACCCTTGGAAGAAAGAGATGACTAAGGTATTCTTGAATACTCTAAACTCATTCTACTATGAGCGAATGATCGCTAAGCGCCCGAGACTTCAATGAAATGGTAAGCATGGAATGCGACTAGAAGAAGGGGTTCGGACGGGACGTCTAACCAAGGAAGTAGGATCTTCTAGTAATACCAAGAAAGTTGGAACCGGTTTCCCAAAGAAAAAAGAACATAGCGTAAGAATGGTATCCAGAAACCACGTAAGAATGTCATTCAACAACAACGGTAGCCGCCATACACCCTACATCAACACAACTCCGAGAATTGCTCCAATTTCAACAAAATCAACAAACTCAACAGCCTCGTCAGCAGCTCGGCGGTTTCACAACCAAAATAAATGCGCCTCGGGTCACTCGATTCGACCCAATTCCCCGTACGAACTTTACCTGACGATAGAAAGGAATCTAATCGAACAAGGTTACCACCTCCGGTCCACGAAAAACTACCATGGTGGTACAAAGCGACATGTCTTGCCCTTTTCACCAAGGGCACGGCCATGACCTTGAGCATTGCATAGCATTGAAGGCGAGTACAAAGATTAGTGAAGGCTAATCTTCTCTCCTTCAATCGAGTCCGAATATGCAAGCAATCACTTCCAGTCATAGTGGACACTCGGTGAATCTAATGCTAAGGAATACGAGCGGTACCTTGTCACGGATGTAAACTTAGTCAAAAAACTTGGTGCATCTTCATGAAGCATCGATACCATGAGCACCTTCACTAAGCATGATTATGCGACTTACTATATCTGTTCCAAGAATATCCATGGATGTCCTACCATAAGCGAGATATTGACATTTGTTAGACATTGGTGACCTACAAATTCTGAAATAGAGATGACCATAGCGTAAATACAATAGGGCATTTTCCGCATGAGCTTTTAGTCTCGAGATATCAACTCGGAAAATCCGAAGTAAACGTGTGATCCCTTGTTTCAACGCACCGGTGATCAATTCAAAGACATGTCCTGACAACATGAAAATCCACAGGTCCCTGCTGAAGTTTGGGATACCTTGGGAGAACCAAGTGGCAAATCGACTACATGGTGAAATACTACTGCGGAGCTCAAAATCCGGATTGAAGATATCCAACCCACGGGATGGGGTGATGACTTTGACTACCTAGTCAATCGAAGAGGAATACTCGTCTTCTCAAACTAATCAACGGATCGAGGTCCCAAATGAAGATCTACTGTTTCCAACACGTCGTGGATTTCACCAAGCGGATCACGGTTACCACTACATCAACATGATCGAAGATCAAGAGTATGATTCGAGGATACGATGCGGAAAGTGTCGGCGACAACGAGTCTCTTCACTCGGGGAAGGAACATCCCGGTATTCAACACGAGATCAACAGTACAAAGGCTAGCTCTCATACTTCCCGATCATCAATCAAGAAGATCGCTTTAGCGATACCAAAGGCAAAGGCCATCGTTCGAGTCCTCAAAGCACCTTTCGGACAATTAAAGTTTACTCAAGGGTTAAACCAAGCGGAAAATTACAGTACCTCGACTTCGAGGAGTCACTATTGGAAACTTGTTGAAGTTAAGACTAATGTTCATAGCTCTAAGTAGTTTATCTTTGCTTTTGTTTTGAACTCTCGCTTAAAGCGAAGAGATGTTTATAAGGTTTAGCTTTTAAATAATTTCTCTTTGTCTTGCCCAAGACAAATGAGTTTATATTTTAAGACCTGTTCATATTGTGAAACATAAATAAAATCGTTGTTTTGTTTCCACACTTTGTGTTTATTTTCATTTTACCCTTTTACGAAATGATAATCCTAAAAACACGTAAAAAAAAATCTTCAAAAAAAAATCATAATGAAAAATTAATCTGCAACACTTTCAAAAAAAAATGATGATAAAAACTTTCTTTAATCAAAAATAAAATCAAAACATGCAGATTAAACAAATGGACAAATCCATTGAAAGCAGTAACTCTACGCTCACTCTCAACTTCGAAATACCCTGCGAAGTCGCTAAAGAAGAAGTTGAAGAAGAGATCCCGGATGAAATTTCTAGGTTGCTAAGGCACGAGGAAAGGATCATTCAGCCTCATAAAGAACCTCTAGAAGCAATCAACTTGGGTTACGAGGAAGGCATAAAAGTAAATATCGAGCTTCACTCAGCAGTGTCAAAAGCAAGCGATAAGTCTTCTCAAAGAATACGTTGATGTGTTTGCTTGGTCCTACCGGACATGCGGTTTGGATACCGATAGTAGAGCATCACTTGCCGTTAAAACCGAATGTCCTTGATTAAGCAAAAGCGAGGAGAGTGCATCACGAGATGGTGAGAAAATCAGAAAAGAAGTTCAAAACTCGTATTGGTTTCCTTATCACCGAGTATCCTCAATGGCTAGCCAACATAGTACTGTATCCAAGAAAGATGGAAAGGTCGAATGTGTGTTGACTACGAGATACGAACAAAGCTAGTCAAAAAGCGATTTCCCACTTCGCATATCGACATGCTAGTGGATAATCTTGCTAAATTCAACGTCTTTTCCTTCATGGATGGTTTCTCTGGTTATAATCGGATCGAATGGCACCGAAGACATGGAAGACATTTTTATCACGCCATGGGGCACTTTTGCTACAAGGTAATGCCATTTGGATTAAAGAATGCGGTATGACTTACGGAGGGCAATGACTACTCTCTTTCATGATATGATGCACAAGAGATCGAAGTCTCGTGGATGATATGATAGCAAAGTCGACACAGAAGAAGAGCATATAGACTATCTCTTAAAAATTTTCAACGACTAAGGAAATTTCACTTGAATCTAACAAATGTACCTTTGGGGTAAGTCAGGAAAACTCCTAGGTTTCATTGTCGGTCAAGAAATTGAAGTTGACCACGACAAAGTCAAGGCTATTCAAGAAATGCCTACACCACATACGGAAAAGCAAGTAAGAGGATTTCTTGGGCGATTAAACTATATCTCAGTTATCTCTCGGATAGTACTACGTGGGCGATGTTCAAACTTCTCCGCAAAGATCAAAGGTTGTGTGGACGAAGATTGCCAAAAAGCATTGTGATATCAAGGAATACACGTCGAACCACCAATCTGATCCCTCGGTTGAAGAAGACCATTAATCTTATACCTTACCGTATTAGAAGAATCCATGGGCTGCGTGCTTGGACAACAAGATAATCACCGGTGAAGGAGCATGCAATCTACTACGGTAAAGTTCACAGGTGAAACTCGCTACTCCATGCTCGAAAAACATCTTTGCGCTTTGGTATGGACTTCAAAACGTCTTCGCGATACATGATCAATCACACGACTTGGTTAATCTCCAAAATGGATCCGATCAATGCGTATTTGAAAAGCCTTCCTTAGCAGGAGAATCGCTCGATGGCAAATGCTACTATCTGAATATGACATCAATACTGGCGCTCGAGCGGTTAAAGGAAGCATTCTCGCGATCACTTGGCTTATCGGCCGCTCAATACCAATCTCTCAAGTTTGATTTCCCAGACGAGGATGTTATGTACTTGAAGATGAAAGATTGTGACGAACCACTACGGAGAAGGACGGATCGAGAATCGAGATGGGGCCTAGTCTTGATGGAGCGTAAATGTTTTGGCAATGGAATTGGGCGATCATCATCACTCCAGGGTTCTCATATCCGTTTTCGCGATTGCTATTTGATTGCACCAACAACATAGCGAGAATATGAAGCATGCATCATGGGTATTGAAGAAGCCATCGACTTGAGGATCAAGATCCTTGATATATATGGAGACTCGACCCTTGTGATCAATCAAATTAAAGACAAGTATGAAACTCATCATCTTGGTCTAATTCCTTACGAGAGATTATGCGAGGCGATTGTTGACTTTCTTCACAAAGTTGAATTGCATTATATCCCTCGAGATCAAAATCGGATGGCGAGCCTTGGCTACTCTATCTTCCATGTTCAAAGTCAGCGATTGGAATGATATGCCTAGAATTCGCATCGACGCCTTGAAAGACTGCATATGTGTTAGCGAAGCGGTCTTGACGATAAGCCGTGGTTCCACGACATCAAGCGTTTCCTTCAAACACGAGTACCCACTTGGGCATCGTACAAGGATAAGAAAACTACGAGGAGGCTTTCTAGGAATTTCTTCTGAGCGAGGATGTGCTATACAAAAGAAACTTGACATGGTTACGCTCGGATGCGTCGACGAGACAAAGCGAACACGATCATCCATGAAGTGCACGAAGGGTCCTTTGGAACCCATTCAAATGGGCATGCAATGTCCAAAAATCTTAAGAGCGGGATACTATTGGATAGCGATGGAATCGATTCGCAAACACGTTAAAAGATGTCACAGTGCGGATCTCGCGAGATAAGATCCATGTGCCTCGACTACTCAGCGTTCTCTCCTCTCCGTGGCCTTTCTCCATGTGGGGCATTGACATGATTGGAATGATTGAACCAAAAGCGTCCAGCGGACATCGCTTCATTCTAGTAGCCATTGACTACTTCACCAAATGGGTCGAGCGGCGTCTTACGCCAGCGTCACAAGACAAGTGGTTGTGAGGTTCATCAAGAACAACCTCATTTGCGATATGGAATTCCAAGTAAGATCATTCTTGACAATGGATCCAACTTGAACAACAAAATGATGAAAGAAGCGTGTGAGAATTCAATATCGAGCATCATAACTCGTCTCCTAGGCCAAAGATGAGCAGGCGCCGTTGAGGCGACCAACAAGAACATCAAGAAGATTGTCGGAAAATGGTCATCACTTACAAGGCGGCATGAAATCTTGCCATTTGCTCGCATGGGTATCGTACTTGATCGCACTTCAGAGGGCAACCCGTTTTCTCTAGTATCTGACATGGGCGGTGCTCCCGTAGAAGTTGAGATTCCATCAATGAGAGTTCTCATGGAAACAAAGCTATCTCGTGAATGGTGTCAAAGCGGATCGACCAAGCGAACTTAATTGAAGAAAAGCGCTGACGCTCGTGTCACGGACAACTCTATCAAGAAGAATGAAAAGCTTTCGACAAAAGGTCCGACCTCGTGAATTCAGAAAGCGACCTCGTGCTTAAAAGATTACGTCTTTTCAAGCAGATTAGGGGCAAATGGACTCCTAACTACGAAGGCCCGTACATCGTCAAAAGAAGTTTTACGGCGGTGCTATGACTCTCACAACCATGGGCGATGAACTCCGTATCACTGTGAATCTTGGTGATCAAAAAATACTTTGTCTAAAAACAAAAACATTTCGGTAAGTCGAAAACCGAAAAGGCGGCAGGCAAAAATAGCGTCTCGGTGGATTGAAAACACGAAAAAGCGATCGAGCAAAATTAGAGACAATAAGCGAAATTATCACGATAGATCGAAAACACGAAAGGCGATCTAAGCAAAAACAAGGATACAAAAAATGACAAAATAGCTGCGATCGATCGTATTTTGTCCACATGAAGAATTTTCCACAACGGATCTTCAATCAACTCTTCTAAAGCCACAAACGGAAATTCAAATTGTTAGGGATAATAGCGGTTATTTGCTTTCAATGTAGCCTTTTCCCAATAAATTATCATTTCAACTTTTGTAAATAGTTCATGGAATCACGCCTTTGGTGATTACCATTCTATTCAATAAATTTGAGCCTTGTGCCTTTTGTTTGCAATTCTTGTTTATTCCGTTTTGCAAAATAACGCTTTTATTGTGAAAATCACTTTTGAAACTAAAATGTTTTAAATGAATTTTACTTCAAAATTTTGAAACAAAAGCAAAATTCTCCTTTGAAACTATGAACACGGAAATAACTTCAACCGTTTCTCCAATAGTGTTTGATCCCGTGGGTTGCCAGCTCTGACAATTTTCTCCTCAAAATCTTCAAAGGGCGGTATTCTTATCCAAAAGAATCCCCAATCAAGTTGCCAATGAAATGCTTTTCTCGAAAATGTAAAACATGCAACTCAAAATCTTCATCGATGAACGTTTACACCGTCTGTAATCTTCACTAAGTATTTATTCGGTGTGTGGTCCTTTTCCCCAAATATCTCTTTAGTGTCTTTGTCAAAGTAGTGTTAGCATACATATAACATTCATGACATTCATACATAATAGCATCATTCATTGCATTTTTGCATTCCTCGAAATGTTTGCTTTTAAATCACACTTACTCATATAAGTACAAGTTTATCGTAGAGTCTCGCCAAATAGAAAAGATACATTTCTTTTTATCCGTGAGTATCCACAAGCAGAAAAATGCATTTTCTTCTCTTCACCACATTCCCCAAGATCATTCCTCATTTGGAACAATGTCTTGATTATTTGTTTCTTTTCGGTTCATTCTGAATAGAACCTTGTCTCTAATCAACAAAGCAATAAGCAATAGTCTCATTGTCTTGAGCCTTATTTTCCTCCTAAACTTGTCATAAAAATTTTGTTCTTCTCAACAAGGTCAAATCATGACCGTCGAGAAATTCCTCGGTTTGTCTTTACATCAAAAAAAATGTGTTTCGATCAAAAATGCCGCATCTCCTCGAGATCCTCGGCAAAATTATCCAAGAAAATAGAAGCTCATTTTCGAGTTCTGTTTCTTTCAGCATTATTCCAAAATGAATATTGATAAATTTTCTCAAAAAAAAGTTACCTTGTTATAGTTATCACTTGATAATTGGTAACATCTTGACATTCATTACCATAAACTATCACAGGTGATAATTGGTAATATCATTTTCACTTACCTTAAACATTGTCACAAGGGTGAGAAGGTAATCTCTCGTTTCAAAGCGAAACAAACATTCACAAAGTTTTCCCCTACCGTGCCATTTTACGTGATGTCATCTAGGTGAAACTTTTTACAATCATTTTGCATCATCGCATCTTTTGGTATCTTAGGTCCAAAATTTGCGTATTCGATATTTAAGTATCTTTACACCTATCAAAGCGAAGATATTCATCTTCATCTCTCGAGTTAAAGAAACTTAAATAGAACATCTGTCATACCCAATTTTGACCTAATATACCACCACATTTTGCATCGTTTCATAACTAACATTCGAACAACATTAATCGGGTATAGCATTCACGAGGTCAAAATTAGGGTTTCATCGATTTTCATCGATTCAAAGCTAACCAATTAGGGTTTGAGATTTTCTCACTCCATTTGATCTATCTTGATCAAATCTTTAATAAATCCTCGGATATCCATTTTCTCATAGATCGATCGAGGATCGACCAATTAGGGTTTTGTCGAGCATAGGCATTCTCGATTTTTGAAGCGGTGAATGACTTTTTGGATAGAGATTGGTCATCATATCTTAGATATAACCTCTTGACCTAATTTACGGATTCAAATCATCACGAAGTTCACAGACTTCATCGATCGATTTCGAAGCGTCGATGAAATTTCATCTGCGAGAAAAGTCAAACTTTGACTTTTGGTCAAATTTTCAAAACAAAACTTTTCCATCATCAAAATACTTCAAATGATCCATCATTATCATAAAAATCAAAGAATTTGGAAAAGTCAACAAAAGTCAAAATTTCTATAACTTAGAAAAATTTCTAAGTGTTGAAATTTCACATTTTCAAACTTCAAGCCATTTTTCACCTAGTTCCAATTGGAATTTGAAAAACTCAAAACATGAAAGTTGTAGATCATGGAAAAATCTTTCCAAAATGTCCAAGAACTTCAAAATCCATGGAGTCTAGATACACTTTTGAAATTGAAACAAAAGTCCATGAAACTTGATTTTCAAAATCCATAACTTCAAATTATAGGTCATTTTGTGTTTTCACTTAAACCACTTCTAACACTTGCCAAATGACTCATCAAACTGATAAACATCAGTGAAAGTGATTGAAGATTGGATCAAGTTTGGATAAATTGCACATGGTAAAAAAGGAACCTTCCTTTTACTTTCCAAATGACCATCTTGCCCTACTAGCAAGCTTTGAGTTACCAAATGCCATGTACTTCCTTGCCTAACAATTGAACTCTTGCCTATAAAAGGATCATGTTTCAAGCTCAAATCAACACCAAAATCAATACACAAAATCCATGCTTTTCTTCTTTTCTTGAAAATCAAGCAATTAGTGCAAAGTTGAGCAAGATAGCATTTTGAAAATCGATGGAAACATGATGCAAATTGGTGTCAACATGTTCCATAATCATTAACAAACTTATTCAAATCTTAAAATCAACATGAATTAAGCTAAAAACAGTTTTCATTTTCTCAAACTTCCAAGCGCCATAAGGAATCGAATTGAGCTAGGCTTGTTTCTTTGAGTTCTAATGATCAAACACCTTCCATATACTTCATGGACATGATGCGGATCCATAACAACTAAGCGCTTTGCTTGAACATAGAATTGAGTTCCATTTTAGTTGATGCGGTGGACTTGGTGGAGAGTTCGAGGAGATTCAAAGCCAAACAAGTGATCATACACCATCCACAGGTTGAAGCAATCCTCGAACAAGCTCGGAAACGTTTGCTCGGTTTCGATCTCAACTTTTCGGTATGAATTGAGCTGGTTCTCTTAATTCCTTGCACCAATCGAAAAAAACTCACGGCCAATCTCTTTCTGCACCTCTAACGATCATAAGCCCTCAAAAAAATCAAACAATCATGAACCATGAATCATTTAATTTGAAAAATTCGTTTTAGGGTTCATCGTGTTCTTCGGACCTAAATCATTACGGGCTTAAAATAAATGAAATTAACAGTTACCATCATGTTCGTGATGCAAAATCGATCAAGTTTCATTTTTATATCATTCAATTTGGTTGAGAAACGAAGATTCTAGCTGGGATTTGGACATCTGAGAATCAAAACCATGAAGAACATTACGCGTGTTCTTCATACATTTTCAATTTGAATTTTGAATTTTCCAATCTCATAATTACCGTGTTCTAACCCACTAAACACGAAGCGTTTGGTCTAGTGGTTGTCTGCTTGCCTTTAAGTCATTCTTGCCACGTGCCCCTTTGGTCATGGGTTCACTCCATCTAGACCATTCCTTTTTACAAACTTCATTTTTCAATGTTTTTGTCAAACTTCAACAATTTTTTAACCAATCAAAACTTCTCATTTTGAGATGATTTTTGCACACTTGTCATTTAATATATATATTTTATGATTATGTCAAACAAATCCAAAAATATTTTCATCGATTAAATTTTAATCGAAAAGCAGCGTTAAAGCGTTTTCAAACCTCCTTAAAAGGTGAATTTTTCAAGTTTCGACTTCGATTTTTCAAAACTTTTCATACATCAACTTAACATTTCAAAAACATTTTCAAATCATTTTCTAAAACATTTCATCAAACTTGCATCTTTTTACCATGATTGATCCAATTCAAACGATAAAACTGATTTCGTCTTCTCTCGAATTTCTCGATCGATCATGGGCCTCCCTTATGGTGTAAGTCCCAACCCTTTATGTACATACTTAGCTTTATTTGTACATATTCAAAACATCTTTGTCAATATTCAAACATAAACAAATTTCTTTCATTTGTTTTCATTCGTTTGTCTATCGCGAATCCATTGGTTTTAAAGGAAGAATTCTCACGGTAAAATTTCTTTCAAACCAATGGGCCTCCATCACGGTGTAAGTCCCATAACATTCTTTTATGTACATAATATTTCTTTGTACATATCAAACTTTTGTCAAATACTTTTTTACAAATTTTGCATCTGTACATAACACAGATATTTCAAAAACTTTTTATACATCATAACACGGATATTTCCTTTTCAAAATCTTTTATCATACATAATACAGATACTCTTTCTTTGAAAATACTTTTTGAGATAAGCGTTGATCAATCATTTACATTTCATCTGCATTTTACTGAATACCATTGGTATTGAAAAGAAGCATTATTCCTGTGAAGCGCTTTCAAATCAATGGGCCTCTCTTCGATGTAAGTCCCAACCCTCCTATGTACATCCATCTTTCTTTGTACATAAAAACTTCGTCCGTGTACATATTCATTTCCTTGTACAGTTCAACTTGTGAATAATCAAGTTACGCTCGTTTTAAGCGTCGTTCACGGACACTTGTTTATATTTCATAAACTCCGCAAATAAACATCATGCATTGTTTATATTTCCTTCATAAACTCACAGTGAATACATATCACACACACACTGTTTATACAACGTCTAATAAATAACATAACAATTAGACTAATCAATAGGTTCGAGTTTAGCCTCGCTTGGGCTTTATACAAGACAACTCATCTCCATTTGAGTTAGCCTCGCTTGGGCTTCAAGACAATCCATCCCGACATGGAATAGCCTCCGCTTGGGCTTCATACAAGATATTTTTATCTCCGACAAAGTTCACCTTCTCTTGGGCTTTGTACAAAGAAACTCTCCCGAGTTAGCCTCCTCTTAGGCTTCGTATAAGACAACACTCCCTGTTGGTCGACCTCCTCTTGGGCTTCGTTCAAAAGAACTCCTCATTGAGTTTAGCCTTCTCTTGGGCATCGTACAATGAAAGAGGCGGAAATCTCTTAATAGTCTCCTCTTGGGCTTCCAATACAAAGAATCACCCGCTAAGATAGAACCACGAAGGATGGTTTCCGGTGAAATCACTTTCAAAATCACCATAGAGTAAAATTTCCGGTGAAATTACTCTTACTCGAAAAGGATGATTTCTCGGTGAAATCCCTTTCAAGCCAAAGACCCATACCCTATAGCTTCCTCTTGAGCTTCATACAAGGACCCTCGATGACCCTCGATGACCCTCGGAATGCCTCCTCTTGGGCTAACAATACAAGGACCCACGGGCTTCTTAAAAGCATCCCTTTAATCAATCAATTTCTCCTTGAGATTTAGACATCTATCATCTCTATGGAAGAAGTATCTCATCCATTACATCACATCAGGTCAAAAACTTTTCAAAACTTTTCAAACTTTTCAAACTTTTCAAAGTTTTCAAACAAAAACATCTCTTAATTGTAAGTGGTAGCGCTTGTACACTCAAACAAAACACCCAATACTTACAGTTAAAAGATTTAATCATCTTTTCAAAACATCTTTCTTAAACATGTAAGTGGTAGCGCTTGTACACTCAAGCAAAACACCTAATACTTACGACGAAAGATTTTAATCAATCAAACTTTTCAAAAATGTATGTGATGAAATAGATTAGATACATTTTTCATTAAGATGACATTTATCATCTCTTACTAACATCCGTTGCTTTCCACTAGCATAAGTGGGACTACGATTGCTCGACTTTCTCAACATCCTTTTGAGAATCGTGGCACAAGGTCTCATCCTTGCCGAGCAAATTTCTATCTCCTCGGACCAAACAAACCATAGAACCACAGCAGATCCGAGCTACAAATGCTCGATTCCCACTAGGGGATATGTATGAGAAGATCCATAGATCTTTGCGAGCACAATAATAATAAAACCTAGAATCCCACATAATCTCTTTCTTAAAATCCAAGGAGAAACTTTCCCAATCATAGAAATAGCAATTAAAAACACACAACATATCAAACATATTCATATATAAAGTTGTAGATAACTACATATATTTAGGGTGCTCCATCTATTCCTTTATATACCAATCCCCTTACTCGGAATCTCCCGATGCGTTATGTCTAGTTGCGCTAGTCGTTCGCATATCAATATCAATTGAGGGTATTTGACTTTCCCCTTTTTCATAATCATCAAATCATCTTTCTTGTGTTGAAAATAATAAAGCTTGATGCTCGCGGCATCTTTATAAACAAATCAAAAGATTTAAATCGTTGCGTACCGGAAGATCCGAACTCACGTTCGCATCCTTAGGCGCGTCACCTTTTAACGCGAACACTATGAGCATTGGAGTCATATCAATATATTCTCCAGTTTATCTGTTCAGATCGAAGGGCGTTTCATCAAGAAAAAAGATTTTATTTGCTTATTTTTCAATAAAGTGAATTTTGGGTATTTAGTGCGTTTCGGGCGCTCCATAAGGCATATCTCTCAGCTCATCGAGTAATTTCCAATGATTTATGATAGGAAAGTCCCTATCATTATTATCTACAACTTTTGTTCATGATACGAACGCGAATTATGTGAAGAAGGTTCCCAAAGGAATTGATTTCTCAGGTGGATTAAACTGAACTTTAGTGTTGTACCGTGCGCTCAATGCACTCAAACCTTCGTAATTCCTAGATGGAAAATCAAAACTAAGAGAGGATAGTATCTAAAATTCCGTATCGAACTCCTCCCCGACTTTCATTTGCAACTCCAGAGCAAATTCCTTACCATTTAAGAGAAGTTTTCTATTCTTCGGGGTTGTTTCCGTGCTGAACCGAGCAATTTTCATCTGATACACGAAGTTTGAAAAATCATATCTCGCTCTATTTTTATCGAAACAAGGTGGGACCAGTTCCAAAAGTTCATAAATTTTGTTGGCTTCATTTGTCTCAGACATACTCAAGTTCAAATTTTGATCAAAAGACCCTCGTTTGAGAAAATTTCTCCAAAGTGCGCAAATAAAATTCTGCATGTGTCAGACGCTTGAAAGTTGTGCTGAAACTTCAAAAATCCGTATCTCTTGGACCGATCGCCCGATTGAGTCGAAATTTTAACTTTCTCAAGCAAAATAGCGTTCCGGACATTTTTCGTTTAGAGTCCGACTTCAAATTTCTTATGGATCGGGCTGTTTTGGACTAATTATGAAACTTATTTGGATAATCGCGATTTGGATTTAATTGTGGATCCAAGGCACTCTAAGGCCCAAAATTTCACACTATAAATAAATTTTTGCCTTCACAATTCAAGGGCACACAATCATTTGCTAAAATTCTCTCTCAAATCTCACTTTCTACTCTACTAATTCTCTCAACTCACAAAGCCAAACTCGAGACAACGAAAAGAAAAATCACAGGAAATTGGAAAACCACCCTTCCTCCTCCTTCAATTTTCCGAGCTCTTCCCTCTCTTGACTTGAATGACCGGCTAGCCACCACTCCAATTTTGGTAAGCCGTGCCGGACCTCCCCCCGGACCACCCTACCCGCCATTCTATCATAGAACTTAGCGGTTCTATCCTCTCCCTCTGTTCCACGCGACGCTCGCCCTCCGTCAAGGTCGACTGACCGACCAGCTCCGACGACCGCCCTTCCTCGCCATAGAACCAAGCGGTTCTATCTTTCCTCCTCCTCCTCGGACAGTCCGACCAGCCCCTTCCTCCTCCATTGGAAGCTCGGTCAAGCATAAAGGGAGACTTTCCTCCTTCAATTTTTTCCAATTCTCAAGAATTAAGCACTTCCTCGTCGTTCTTCTTCCGATTCAAGCTTCGATTTTGACTATTATCATCAATTGGAAGTATATTTGCTATTTTCTTTGAAGAGTGCAAGGAATTCCTCTTCAATTTGACTCAAACTTCAAGTTCAAGTAAGTGATTAATTCAATAAAGCACTTATTTTAAGCAATTTTTGACTTTTAGCTTTTCTTGAAATTGAATAGTCGAATTGATTGCAAATTCCATGTGGATTCCGATTCTTGAATTTATATTTCCAAATTCTTTGATTTGATTCTGATTTTGTGACGTTAAAGTGTGTCGGTGTGAAGGAATATTGTACATGACACACACGTACACTTGTGTAATTGTTTTCTTTGCATTTAGGCCACTTACTTGTGCATTTTGCATAATCTATCACATAATCATGCATTAGAGAGCATATAGATTAATTAAATTACATTGGAACATGTGAATTAAGGCTTGATTTGCATTCTTACTTGTGTCGAAATATAGTATTCATTGCATTTTGATTCTTGGTGCATTTTCATTGTACATAACACATATACATGCACCTAAACTCATACTTAGGATATAATGCATCCTTATATGTTCAAACATTTGCATATGGACTAATCAATTCAAGATTGTGTGTCGGTGTTTAATTTTGTGATATTAATGTGTGTGAAACCTCATTTTCCTCACATTTTCACATGTATGATTTCACAACACCAACATACATCACGTATGATTCTTATGGACATTAACACATGTTTTGCATAGAATTTAGATAGGATTTGAATTAATTATATATCATTTGCTTATGATATCAAATACACTTGCATTTCATTCATGTCAATGTCATAAAATGTATGTAAAACATGCATTAACATGCATTTTGCATTTTTGATCCGATTTTCAATCGAACTTGTACATAACTTGTGTTACATTTTGTTTTGGCTTTTGATTACATGCGGTGAATTAAAGTCGATTCATCTCACATTTCAAAATTAAAACAAACTTGAATCGAAATTTAATTCAACACATGAATTTTGAATTCGTAAGCCTTTTAGGCACTTTTGAATTCCTTGAAAGTCGATAACGGTACATGTTCCCTATGTTTGGCACATTCGGAACCATTTTAGGAGGTTTGGACCAAATTTTGAGCACAACATGCCAAAATAGAGTGGCTTTCCGTCACTTTAAGGTCCACAAATTCCACTTCCACTCGAATTAATTAAAACGCTCACGTTTTGAATCCGTTGGCGCTTTTGCAAGAAACCATGTGATTCTTAATCGATTAGAAGTTGACTTTTTGCTCGATTTGAAAACCGCATTCCATTCGATTTTGTGATTTTATTTCACTTCTCACATGCTTATACTAGATTATAATCATATTTGCAATCGGTTTGCACTCGATTGCTTTATTTCTAACACTTGCTTTGTTAATTTTGACACTTTATTACATGTGCAAGGCACTTGACCTCTTTACATGAGATATGGACTTCTAGCATCCTTATTTTGCGCTTGCACATCGTGTACATTCTATTATGCCTTGTTTGGTTTTACTCCATTCTTGCATGTGCTTTTGTTTGAATGTGTGCGAACACGCATTCTGCTTGTACACATACATGTACATTCTATTGTCGACTTGTTTGGTTTTACTCCATTCTTGCGGTGCTTTTGTTTGAATGCGCGAGCGCATTCTACGCTAATACATACGTGTACATTCTATTGTCGACTTGTTGGGTTTACTTCTTTCTTGCGGTGCTTTTGATTTGAATGTGTGCGAGCGCGCATTCTAATCCTTGTTTGCGTGTGACGCGCATCATATTATCGCTTGTTTGGTTTTACTCCACTCTTGCAGGTTTTTTTTGTTGGAATGCATACGAACGCGCATTCTACCTCTGGTACACATATGTGTACATTCTATTGTCTGCTTTTTGGGTTTTACTCCTTTACTGCAGGTGATTTTGATTTGAATCTTGCACGGCGTGCATCTATTGTCTGGTTTGGTTTTACTCCATTCTTGCAGGTGCTTTTATTTGAATGCATACGAACGCGCATTTTATTACTTGTACTCATGCGTGTATATTCTATTGTCTGCTTGTTTGGTTTTATTCCTTTCTTGCAGGTGTATGTGTATCAGTTGTGTACGAACGCACAATTTGATACTTTTTTTTGCATATGAATCATGATACTTTACGGATCATTATATCTTCCATGTTTATTGTTTCGGATGCGTACGAGCGTGCACTCTGCATATGCTTTGATGCCTCTGCGCATTTCTCACCGGTCTACTCTTATTGCTTGGCTGCAGTACTTGAAGTTTTCCGGAGTATTTTTAGCTCGCAGTGCTCTACAGATTTGTTATCTGTTTGGTATTAGCTATACCTTGTTTATCACATTCTTTTACAACTTTCCTAGATATCATGAGAAGTAGGGATTACGCTTTCTTTTCCATGATTAGGATAGGCATTCATAAATTGTGTGTTAATTGTGTTTGGTTTGTTTAAAATCCTCTTCCATGCAAAGGTAGGTGATTCTCGATAAGTGTTTACATTTGTTCTTGCATAGGTCGGTGGTTAGGCAACGGTGTGCACCACCAAGCAAAGTCCGGCTTTGGTACTTATTGATATATGATGATGATATAATGGAGCGCGCGAAAGGGTCCTCAATCGACCCCGCACGGTTCTAGTGCGTATCATTTCTACACATGTGAATCGTGTTGCTTCTTTTATCGATTCAAATAATAAAAGTGGCAAGTTCCACTATTCGACTCTTTCACGTGGTTTGCATTCTTTGCTAAACTCACATAATTTGCTCTTCACACTTGACAATTCATGTCATGCGGTGATACCCTTCATGGGAATTGGATGTGTTGGTTCTTGTTTGACTCTGGTATATTCGTTACCGACATTGGCTATCGGACTTCCTCATTTTCCTGCGCTTCATGACATTTGTTTGTGCATTGCATTGCTTGTGTCATTACGAAAGCTTGATTGCTTCATCCCTTTGCATCCCTTGGTTTTCAAACCAAGACGGATGTAAGATAGCTTTCCCCTAGGATCGCTCGGTTAGGATAGTTCTCAAGCCTAGACATTAGGATATACATCCTTTACATGTTAACATAGGTAGATATTCCCTTACCTCCTCAACCATAGGTCCAATCTTTTCATGACAACATTAGGGCTAGTACTAGTTAGTCTCCCTTTTGTTTTGCTTGTTTCTTTTGCATCCTTGCATGTAATTAAAACTAAAACTTGCTTTCTTTTTCTTTTGAAAACTAAAACACTTAATAATGGTTTAAAACTCCTTTCTTAAAGGTAAAAGCAACCAACCAATGCAAACTCTTTTTCGCCTACGGGCGCTTTCTTTTGTGTTTAAAACCTTTTTCATAAGTAAAAAACACAAAACCCACCAAAACAAGTGCTCTGAACTACGACGCTCTGACTTCCCATTGCACGAGGGAATAGGTAGGCATCTTATCACGAGGCTCGACCGAGCACAACTTTGTAAATACTTCTTTATTTTCCCCGTGGTTTCTTTATTTTCTCTTTCTTTCTCATATATTGTAGCGATTAAGTGATAGATAGATATAACACACCCCTTAGATAGAAAATAGAAGTGGATACCATAGAGTACTATGGGCGCGTGGGGTGCTAATCCCTTTCCCTCGCGTAATAGACTCCATTTCTCCGATCTCTCGGTCGTAAGACCGTGATTTCTCCCTTTCAAGTTTACTCAATGTTTTCCTTTCCTCAGCGGGATAAAAATATTCGATGGCGACTTCATTGATATATCTGTCGATCGATGTTCACCGGATAGTTTCATAGGTCGACCACGGTTGTGGGATAGTCAGCGATTTATACCTCGAGCACGTAGGAAGAGGATTATTTTACTCGGGGTAGGCAATGAGTGTAGTTGTGTCCTGGAAGAAGGCGTGAAACAATTCCAAGTTTGTTTGTTTGTGTCCTGAGTTGGTGGTTTGTGTTTGGGTGAGGTATATCAAACTATTTTAGTCTATAGGAGCCAAGTTGTTGATGCGATGGATGGGATGATAGTGCTAGACATCAACGTGGTGATTGGAAATCTTGAGAGGTTCTCATATCTAAGTGAGGTATCTTAGGTAGAAGGGTCGTTAGGTAGGTGATTAAGTGAGGGTGTAAGCGAGGTTTAGCTGCAGATTAATACTCTTGATAGTGAACTTCATTCACGGCTTGTTATGCCTCCGGATGTAGGTTGGTTATAACAGATGGTGAACAATTTTGTGTGCGCTTTTGTTTCCTACATTGTTAATTGTATGTTATACCTTATGCATTTTATAATGTCGGATAAGATGTCATGACATCCACGAGTCTGCTTGTCACGAATTTCAAGCTTGAGAGTCGATGAAAGATTCGTATGAGTTGTTCGTTAAAGGTAATTTTTAGGGCGAAAATCTTTTAAGTGGAGGAGAGTTGTAACATCCGATTTTCTTAAATAATATTTAATTAATTATTTTATTATTTAATTAATTATTATAAGATATAGTAATTAGTTAAATTGTATGGTTTTGTGTTTATGTGACTATTTTAGGGTAATTGGGTCATTGAGTATGATAATTATTTAATTATTTAATTTGGTGATTATGTGTTAATTGAATTATTTGAATATATGTGTTATTTGAATAATTAAGTTTATGAATAGAAATAAATTAATTGGTATTGGGCTTGGTAAAATAAATAGAGTGACTAATGAGTTAGGCCCATTAGTGGAATAAGTAGTAAGAAGAGGAATTAGTGTTATTTGTTGTCATAAACAAAAGAAGAGAAGAGGAGAAGAGAAGAAGAGGAAAAAGAGGAAAAGAAGAAAACCCTAGAGGAGAATCTAAAGAGTAAGGGAAGAATCCTTATTATTATTGATTTGTATGTGATTAGGTAATGATTAGTAACATGAGTTAGGATTGGGTATTTCAATTTCTAGGTTTTGATTCACTTAGGTTGAAATTAATATTTTACATAAAAATATTAATGGGTTAAATAAATTATTAAGAAAAATAATATTTTTACATAAAAAATACACCATACCCAATATACTGTTTATAAATACGTAAATACATTATTTAGACTTTTTAATATATATTCCATTTATTTTATATTATTACTTTTTAAATTAATTGGGTAGTTAATGTATCTAGTCTATATATAGATCAAATACATTAATTATACAATAACTCTAAAAATTAAATTTTTCTTATAATATAGAACGAAGTATATATATATATAAAATAGTGAAAACAGTTAATAAATTATAACTAAAATAATTTATTAATGACATATATTTTTATAGTTAATACAATTGTGAAATTAATTATTGATACAGTCATGGAACATAATAAATTTTAAAAATAAATATTTTTAAAAAAATAATATTATTTTACTAAAAAATACTATTTATCTTAAAATTACGATAAACAATGTATACATTGTATGTATTGGTGTAAAATTTTAGTATTAATTTAACAAACCTGAATTATTAATTATTCCATACCGACAATTTATCATTTAATTAATAAATTTGTTGTATCCAAAGTAAATATTAAATTAACGTTAGATTTGATAAGGAGAATTATAGTTCGATTTCCCATAATTATGATTAAAATTATCTGAACTAACTCTCAAATTTGATTAATGAGTCTAATAGATGGAATATTGTTGTGATAAGTTAGTAAATGTATTAAATTTTGCAAGTCGAGACGGAATAATTTTAATTATAGAAGGAGAGTATTTGCATTGACTATAAGCATATTTAAGCATTAGTCAGAAATAACTTTTAAATATGTTATCTTAAACTAATTAAATCATGGAGGTAGCTTGGACTATATCACGGCCGGCGTAAGATTCGTGTTAGGTGAGGTAAATTATAACTGCAACATTGTGACAATTCATCAATAAGTTGACCATTATTCTAAAGGTGTAAACACTATAGTGAACCAATTAACCATGGAGATTGAATTGATTTCTAGAGAAACTATCAAACCTTCATCACCAACTCCATCTGATTTGAGAATATATCCTCTTTCTTTTATTGATAACGCTTTTTACCGTAAATATGTGCCAGTTCTTTTCTTTTACAACCCAAACGAAGTTAGTAACCAAACTTCAAAAATCTCACAACTCCGCAAATCCTTATCTCATGTTCTTTCCAAATACTATCATTTTGCTGGTAGATTGAAAGACAAAACTACCATTGAATGCAATGATCAAGGTGTGTCATTTTCATCACAAAGATCAAAACAATTTATCAGAAATCGTCCAAAACCCACGAAGAATCGGTGAACCCTTTGTTCACCGACGAATTACAATGGAAGGTGATGGATTGGAGCGGCAGTTTATTTGTCATTCAAATAAACTGTTTTGCGTGTGGAGGAATTGCGATAAGCATTCTCATGACTCACAAGGTTGGTGATGGTACCAGTCTTTTCAAATTTTTGAATGAGTGGGCTAGCATCAACCAAAACTAAACGAGAAGAAGAGTTATCAATATTTTCATCATTCCTTTCTGGGGGAGCTTCGATTTTTCCCCAGAGAGAAATACCTATTTTCTCGGAACTTGCTATTCCGGGAGGAAACAATATAGTGTATAAAAGATTCGTCTTTGAAGCCTCAGAGATTAAGTCCCTCAAGGAAAAGGTAAGAAATTTGAATTTTTCTCCGACACGCGTACAGGTTGTAAGCGCATTGATTTACAAGCGCGCGGTTTCAACAAAGGGATTAAATTTCAAGAAAGCACCATTCACTACAGTTGTAGACATTCGCAGAAGAATGGTTCCTCCATTGTCAACAAACTGTGTTGGGAACTTAGTCTGGTTTGCATCTATGTGTCCAGATAAAGAGGAAATGGAGCTGGATGAATTGGTAAGCAAGATAAAACAAGCATTATCTGAATTTTGCGTGGTTTATCCGAAAAAATTTGAAGGGAAACAAGAGGAGGATTTGTCATTCATTTCAGGGTGTTTGGAACATCTTAATGATGGTTATTATGAGAATCCTAATGTGTATACTTTTAGTAGTTGGTGTGGATTTCCAGTATATGATGTAGATTTTGGGTGGGGAAAACCAACATGGGTAACCACTTTTGGTTGTTTGATGAAGAATGTAATATTTATGATGGATGCAAGAGATGGAGAAGGAATTGAAGCATTTGTGAGCATGGAAAAGAATGATATGGACAAGTTTGAAAATGATGATGAGATTCTTCAATATGCATCTCTTAATCCAAGCAATGTTTGACAACTATGTGCTTTCATAATAATGTGTTAGTGAGGGTAAGTTCTTTTCAATAAGTATTGAATTTCAATTAGGTTTGTAATTTATTTGAAATTCAAACATGTGAGATTTATTTTTGTTTCTTAAAAGTACTTTTAATCTAGGTTGCTGTTTTATCACTCTTTTAATTGGTTTGATTTAGTGATATTTATCTCAAGGTCAATTCATCAGTTTGGGATTTATTAAATAAAGTTATTAGAGTATCTTCAATGGTGCAATCTATTTTTAAATTTTTGTTAGGACTCATTAAAACACATCATCTTAAAACAAGTCCTCTAATTTTTATTTCAATGGTGCAATTTTAAAGAACCTATATTGGATCTTACTTTATTTTATATATTAATATATTATTTATATTAAATTTTATTATTATTATTTAATTGGGTCATACAACATTGTTGAATGTGCATATTTAATTTTATTATTATTATATTTTAAAGCAGCGTTAGCATTGCACTTCTACGGATTTTAGGTTGGGCAACTCTAATGGCTTTTAAATTGACAATAACGTTTGCCATGTTAGTCAACTGATTGAAAAAATTCCGTTGGACTTGCTTACATTTTAGTTCATATTATATCTCTTTAGATCAATTTATTTTGCTTATTTTTCTTTGGAAAGCTAAAGACATATGCCTAATAGTATATATAAGCTACAGTAAAGCTATCACAAAGTAGTAAGGAACAAAAGTAATAACTTATTTAGGACGACATGGTTGAGTCAAACAATAACAAACCTTACTAGATTTAAGTAAGTGAGCATGGTAAGAAACCAACAAGAAGACAATTGTTTTCACCAGTGCAAGTTAAGTCAAAATGAAAAGCTAATATGGGTCCACCTTTGAAGGATGAAGAGATGTTGACTGATAACATCGACTGGGGATCCGAAGATGAACTCAATGTCATTTGTAATGTGGTGTCATTTTTGCCCATTGAATATGATCACATTACTGAAGTTTCAAAGCAAGTCGACTACGATGAAGAGGAGATGGCTAAGCACCCACCAGTGTTCTATTTTATAATGAATAATAGATGCATCGAAGAAAAAATGCATTCTTTGAAATCTGGATCATCACGCGGATTAAAAATAAATGTTTTGAAATCGTAGATATAGCGACAATTGGCTCGAGTATCGTATCGCAAAATTCTTGTTTATTAACCAAAAGTAAAATCGATTGGAACAATGGGGATTTTAAGTTTCGATTAATAGAAAAGTAATGCAAATAAGTGATTATTAAATAAAGTGATTAAAAGCAGTTAATCTTTCGGTTCAAATTCCAACTTATTATCGGTCAATATAATTCCAATTCCACGAATGATAATTCCTAAATTTGAACTAAGCAAGCGGATTAAATTGTGAGTTAAGCAAACACATTGCATGGATTAAGCAAGCGATTAAATTATAGGAACAACAATCATCGAATCAAATCAATATTTATCATATGGAACTTGAATTAAGCAAACAAGACATAGAGCATAATATTGAAAGGAATGCGCAATTTAATTGAAATTGATAAAAAAAAAAACCTCAAAGTACTTGGAAATCGACTCAAATGATTTCACCTTCGATTAGTTCTTCATAAGAATTACCTAAATCAATGTATTTTTGTGACTAGTAAAATGTGCTGACATAAGATCATTGCTAGGTATAAGACAAACAACCAATTCGGTTTACAACCCAATAGTCGAAAACATAATTCAGGCCAAAAACAAATGACCCAAAACAAAATATATATAATGCTGCAACTTCAACGGATTTTTCAATATTGCTACAGTACGAATCAGCTTCTGTCTTCAACATGAAAGATGTAGATCTTTCTCCCATCTTTTCAGAAAGTATTAGAACGCGTCGATTCGATACTCGTAACTCCAATTATGAGTTTTTCCGTGAAAGCTGCTAAAGTTGAAAATTAAATACGAAAATCAAATTAAACTAAAAATAAACTAAATTAGAAAAACATTATAAAACATAAAAATAAACAAAGCAAAATATAGAAACACTTAAGTACAAACATGAAAGAATGTGCATCAAAATGCAATGATCAACTGGATATTGGAATGAAGAATCATTCGAAGTCATTGTTCATCAAGGCAAAATTGGAAAAAGTGCGAGTGAATAAAGTTCTAATTGACGGTGGGGCAGTAGTGAATTTAATGCCTCATTTTTGTTAAAAAAAAGATTGGTAAGTTCGACACTGATCTTCGTCTTCATAATATGGTTTATCAAATAATGAGGGTAAAATAGGTCACACTTTAGGAGTAATACAAGTTGACATAACAATTAGTTTGATTACTAGGCCAACCTTGTTTATGGTAATTGCCTCAAAAGTAAGTTATAATCTGCTTCTGGGAAGGGAGTGAATTCATAAAATTGGGGAAGTACCTTCGTCACTCAATCAACGTGTTGCAATTTAGAGAGAGGGCGGGATTGTCCAGAATATTGAAGCGGACCAAGGATATTTCTTCGTGGAGATAAATCATGTAGATAGAAGGAATTTTGATAGGAACCTGGCGAACATAGTGCCATGCCCACCTACGGGCTTTGCTTATATGCCTCTTGAAAATGCATTTTTCTCTCTTACATTCCACCCTACCTATAGACTAGTTTAAGATAGGGAAATAATGGGAGATGTTGAAAGAGATAATAAAATTTAGCCAACTGGATGAGGAAGTGAATTCGACGATGATGTTTGAATTTGATGCTTTATAGTGAATTTCAGCTTACGTAGATGAAAATAGATTGAAAGCGGCCTTAAAGGTTGAAGTTCAACATATGGTTGTCGAAGCCAATGAAGTAGAAATGTTCGATGTGGCTCAAAGGATAAAGGTGAGCCAAAACTACGACAAGCTACAAATAGGCGGCATGAAAGATGGAAAACTCAATGAATCTCGATGATAAGCCCTTAGGGTTCGAGAAGATCCAATTACATTGACAACAAAGATGCAACCTCGAGATCCCCTAGGGGAGATAAAAACTACCACAAATAATGCTTGTAATGTTGGACGCGAAATGCATTTTACCTCGGTATCAGAAGCGAGGTAAATAAGGTCGTCATGAAAAGTAAAGACTTATGACCTCGTTGTTTGAAACACCGAGGGGTATTTTAATAGCACATGGATTCGATCCACAACGTATGCATTTTTATTATTTTCAAGAATAGTGCCTCATTTGTCTCAGTTTTTAATAAAGTTGAGGCGTAAATTAATAGTATTTTTTAAATTTTAAATTGGTTACATTGTTTGCACGAAAAATTAATAAAATGTTTTATTTACAAAATACAATGTTTACACAGAATATTAAACTAGTTACATTGTTTAAATAGAATATCAATACAAAATTTCATTTTTCCATGAAGAACCATTTGTTGGATCTTCAATCCTTGATATTCAGGAAGATCAAATGCTAGAAACAATTGCTAAACAAAGGGTTAGTTGAAAAATGGGTTAGATGAAAAAGGTTAGATGGAAAAAGGTTAGATGAAAAAGGGTTAGATAAAAAAGGATTAGATAAAAAGGGACTAAAAATTAAACAAACCTTAAGCAAAATAATTTTCTACTCTTACAATCCATCATAAAGAAGCTTCATAACAACGACTCTTGCATATCTTAAAGTGGTGGATAGTTTCAAGCACTTCATATTCTATTATCAAATTTGTATATTCATAATGTTTTATAATGGAAGTTAACCTAGGTTTCATGCGATCACTAAGGGAAGTGTCTTGACCCTTGATAGTCATGAAATGGACGAGAGATTTAGTTAAGAGAGTGACAAATACCATCAACTTTAACGCTATATCCCTCGGTTTATGGAAAACGAGTGCAATAATTTTTTTAATTACATTATTTACAAAGAATATCGAAACACAATATATTACAACAATTTCCGACTCTTTCAAGGCTTCGAAATTAACAAAAGCATTGCCTTTATTCAACCCATTCGAAAATTAATAGTAAACCACAAAATCATCAATCAACATTATTTTAACGTATAAACAGAATGTTCTAGAAGGAAATTGGTAGCGTACCTGAAATCTATTGGCAAGTAGACATAATCAAAGGAGAAAGTGTTTTCAACAATAGATCTTTGGTGGAATCCAAATTATGTTGCATACCTTTATGTTGTAAATAAAAAAAAAACTCATAACTTATCCATCTTCGGATAAGTTATTTTAATTATGCACTTGCAATCCATCTACGAGATCATTCTTAAGCGGATCTAGTTCAAAATATATCATGTCAATTGACATTAGTAAATATTTCATGTATCTGGTGCGACTACATATAAGTTAGAATTAGGATAAAATCAGATAAACTAAGATAATTATATTAAAAGTTGACTACTTTACCCCTCAAATTTAACTTATAGTCGAGGTATATTATATTATCTATCACGTCGACTTTACGGAAACACCGAGGTGAAATGTTTTTTTTTACATTGTTTACACAAAAAATTAAAATAAATAGTTTTAAAACAAATCTTCGCTGATATCCATCAGCTCATTAGTTAAACTCATTTCTTTGCCTATCCTTCAAAGAAAAAAGAATAAAGCTTAACTTCCTTCATTGTCTACATGAAGGGAGAATGAGTTTTCTGCACTTATAATCTATCAAATGAGCCAAAATACAACAACAACAACAACAACGCCAAAAATAATATCAACACCAACAACAACATCAACACCATTATGCGAGATAGATTTCAAGGGCAGAAAAAACGTTTAGTCCTATAAGAACATTGAATATTTTTTTGTCTTGCAATCCATCCCAAAGAATGATGCAATTTGGAGTTTGGTGCGGCTACAAATAAGTAAGGATTAGGGTAAGATATGTTTGCTTTTTATAGTGTAATCTGACTAGTCGACCCCTTGGTTATATCGTAACATTGAAGGGTTAGTTAATTTATTTTACAATTTTAATCAAAATAATATATAAACTACAAAATTAGGATTCGAAGCACGTCCAGAATAAATTTATCACTCAGATTTATTAGATATCCAGATAGTTTGATATTTTTCAGATTAAAAAATATAATACATGGTGAACTTAGGCTTAATACCTCATTGTTTTTCTGGTTGACGTGAAAGCTCCATCGTGAAACGCGTTATTTGTTGTAGTGCAACTTGGGCGAAGCAGATGATAAAAGATCGACTTACATCACTTTCAACATCGACCCTAGCATGAGAGTCAAGATAATTTACTTGCTTAAAAAATATAAATCGTTTTTCTTGAGATTATATTGAAATTCTAGGTTTAAGCAGAGATTTGGTGGATTTGAAGCTACCAATAAAGCATGAGAAAAAGTCGATCAAGCAGCTACTAAGACGGTTCACCCCAAAAATAATGCCAAAAATAAAGCACGAGATCAAAAGGCTCATGAAGATCTAGTTCATCAGGATAACCATGTATGTCGAATGACTTGCAAACATAGTTTCAGTCATTAAGGAGAATGAAAAATTGAGGGTATGCATTGATTTTAGAGATCTAAATGTTGCAACCCCAAATGATAAATACTCTATGCCTGCCGCCGAATTGTTCGTACTTATGCATGCTTGATGATTATGATGGTTATAACTAAATCTTTATTGTAGATAAGGATGTGTTGAAAATGGCATTTCGTTGTTCATGGGATTTAGGAACTTATGAATGGGTAGTAATTCCATTCAATTTAAAAAATGTCAGAGCAACCTGCCAAAGGGTAATGAATTCTATTTTTCATAACTATATTGAAACCTTTATGCAAATTTATATTAATTATATATTCATTAAGTGTGTGTCGGGAAATGGTCATCTATACCATCTTCGATAATCATTCAAAAGGATGAGAAAGTATGGGCTTTTAAAATGAATCATCTTAAGTGTGTGTTTTGTGTAAAGGCAAGAGATTTTATGGGTTTCGTTGTCTATAAGAAGGGCATCAAAATTAATCAAAATAAAACAAAGGCCATCATGGAAACGAAGCCTCATTCGACCAAAAAATAACTTCAATCGTTGCTGGGGAAGATTAATTTCCTAAGAAGGTTCATATCAAACCTTAGTGGCAAGACTCAAGCGTTCTCACCATTTCTATGTTTGAAGAATGAAGGGTTTTCGTGGCAATTAAAGCATCAAAAAGCTTTCAACCAATAAAGGAGTATTTGATGCATCCTTCTGTGTTGGCTCCTCCTGTTAGAAATAAACCTATGAGATTCTACATTTTTGCGTGAGAAATGACAATAGGAAGTATGTTAGTCCAGGAGTATGATAATGGTGTTGAAAGACCCATTTATAACCCCATTTAAGTTATAAGCGATTCAGAAACTAGGTATACCTTAATCGAAAAGTTATGCCTTTGCTTGTATTTTTCTTGTATGAAACTTAAGCACTGCATAAATCCAGTTTATGTTTCGTCTCATTTTGATGTTAATAAACATATGCTATCTAAACCAAATCTTCATAGTCACATTGGAAAATGGGCACTTGTCTTAACTGAATATTTCTTAACACACATGCCTTTAAAGGAAATTAAAGGGAAAATAGTCGCAGGGCTCATTGTCGACCATGCAATGGTCGAAGCACCCCAGATCTATCTGGAACTTGAACCTTAGAAACTATATTTCGATGGTTCTAGTCATAAACATGGAACTGACATTAGGGTGTTGATTATTTCTCCCAATAAAATTCCAACAAAATTTAAATACAAAATAGACGGCCCTTGCTCAAATAATGAGGCCGAATATGAGGATTTGATAGTTGGCCTTGAAATTTTAATGTGGTATACCCCAAAATTTATCCTCCTACTTCTCCAGACAATCCACAACTCCATACTCAAGGATTTCACAAGGGTTGACTAGACAAACCCTCTCCTAAGCAATCAATCCAAACTAGGGTTTTGTTCCTCTCAATTCAAGATGGATTTCTAGTGCTCTAAGTGGTTATAATATCTCACCATATGCTTCAAGGGGTTACCATGTCAAGTTTCAAGCCCTACAAGTCAAAATGGCTCATCTAGTTGCTCAAATGGTTGAAAATCAACTGTGTTAGACAAAAAGTCAACTGTGGTCAACATACAGTCAAACTTCATAATTTTTTGTCAACATCAATATTTTGAGGTGATATTCATCATTTGATCAAGGGTGGATCATGATTCATCAAGAAAAGTCAAGATTTGATCAAAAGTCAAAGTTTCTAAATTAGGATTTTTGAACAAAAAGTCAATAGAACTTTGATCAGGCATAACTTTCACATACTTTATCAGAAATTTTCCACCAAAGCTCATTTTAAAGGGAATTTAATTCTCTACAACTTCATGTCTCACAAGCTTGGGCTATAAATTCTTCATTTGGAAGTTATGGATCAAAATATTACAGGTCCTTTTTAAAAGTCAACAAAAAGTCATCTTTTTGCAAAGAATTGTTCATGAGCATGGAAACTTCAATGAAGATGAAACCAAAAGGGCTGTTTAGAATACATCTTGAGCTTTCTAAAAAGTCCAATAACACCCAAAAATGTTAAAAATTGAGCAAGATACAAGTTGTGCAAGTTGAGCATTTTTGAGGAGGTGATAAATACTTGAGAAAATCAAAAATTTCTAAATGGGCCTAACTTTTCTTAATTTAAACTGGTTCATTATCTGAATTGGAACCTCAAAAAGGCCACATTTTTATCTTTTATTTTATTTATTTTGGATTTTATTCATTTAAAACCAATTTAATTAAAATAAAAGATACAAAATCAAAATTTAAATGCAAGATTGATTTTCTCTCATTCTTGAGGTCCAAGCAAGCCATGCAAGTCATCATTTCGAAATTAAAGATTGACAAGTGAATTGATTGAAATTTGATCAAAAGGGCAATATTTGGTTTCATTCCAAATCAAATTGGCGTCGTTGTCAGAGATTTTGGTCGATTTAGCCAATAGTTTAGTTTTAGGTATTGTTTGTTAGAACAAGATTTGGATTCTTTGGTTAATCTCTTGATTTTGATGAAACAATACATATATTTTATATCTAAATAATTTTGTTTCTTATAATTTCTTGAGGGTGCAGATTAGAAGTTCTAAATGATTCAAGACTGTTGTTTGAAGAATCAAAAATATGCTAAGCACATCAGAAAGACAGTTTGCATCTACTTCTGAAGAAATATCAGTAGTTTTGAAGATTGTTGTGTTATTTCTCTATTATTTGAATTTGCATTATGTTTGGTAAAACTAATATAGTAGCAATTAGTTAGATATAATTTATAACTTATAAGAAAAAGCATGTGGAAGTTCTATATGACAAAGGAGCATGTTGAGTTGAAATGTTTCAACATCTAGACAACATGTCGAAGATGTCCTATGAGCCATTCAACATCACGTCCGAGACCTCAAAGACTATTAATTGAATCTGACTCAACAATTAACAGAATGCAGAATATTACTAACCATCATTATTCAATCATATGTGATGCAAGAAGGATCTGGAAAGAATCAAGTCAGAATATGTTCAAATGAAGACTTTCTAAATGTGGAGATATTTTAGGAAGATTTGATTGAAGACCTATTTTGTAGGAGAATCTTTTACAAATTTGTAACAGCTTATGTGTTGTTATTAGAAGCCCAAAACCAGTTAGGAATAGGTTATAAATAGAAGCATTATAACCTAGAAAACCAAGCCAACCAACATGTAAAATAATAAGGGTTGTGTTTGTAGATGAACCACCTGGTTTGTGGGATGGTCATAGTGTTCTCACTCAGAAACCTTTAGGTAATGAGTTGAGTGTTGTTTTTGGAGGAAGCTTTGAAGCAACTCCAAGCATGTGTTCTTAGCCTAGAGTCATGGCTCAGTAATTGCATAGAAGTGTGTCTTCTACTTTTTTGTGTTTGAAGAGTTGTAGGTGAAGGGTCGTCGATGCAATGGCTGAGGTGTTGACTGCTAGACATCATTGCGATGAATAGAAGTGAGATAGGGTTATTCCATATCTAGGGAGGACCTAGGTAGAAGGGTCATTGGGTAGTGATCAAGTGAGGAGTTGTAAATGGGAGTTTAGCTATAAATTTATCTCTTGATAGTGGACTTTATTCTGACTTGGCAGCCCAGTAGGTAGTTAGACGAACGGGTACACAGTTCTTGTGTTTACTTTACTTTACAATAACTACTTTAACTGTCATATCTTGTTCATCATTAATAACAGACTAGATGTCTCGACATGTTATTCGACATATCGGATTGCTATACAAATTTCATGTTGAATATTCACCGAAAGAGGATCTCATGTGTACTTCTCAATAAGTTGTTGCTTGAAGTCATAAGTATTCAAGAAAAAGAATTCTTGTCAAGTTGTTTTCAAGATCGAAATCAAGATTGCACAAGAAACACTCTTTAACGCAAAGAAGTCAATATTTGTTCATGAGAAAGTTGTTGCTTCTAATTCGAGACAAAGTTAAGATTCGAATACATCAAAATATAGCTTCTACTTGCCAAACCAGAGTCAACATTTGTTCATCGGAAAGCTACGACTTATAATTTTGAAGACTCGGATAGTTAAGTGGAATACACACACATATTTTCTACATCGAAATATTCCATTAGAAGAAAAGGTCAAGTAAAACTAGGTCTTCTTGACTCATTACTATTCAACATCATATAGTCCATCAAAAAACAATATCAAAAGATGATATCTTCTTAAGTCAGTCAACTTCATCAGAAGTAATATTCATCAAAAGACAGTATCATCATAAATATGTGCTGCAAGAGTTAGTACAAAAGGTACAATTACACATTCGACTTAAATAGATGTACTATGTACTATTTGTCTCTCACGGTCGTTTCTTATTGTTTGTTGTCAAGAAGAAAGTGACGTGTGTACTACTATAATGGTTTACTTCCTCGCCTATATAAGGATCAAGCAATTCATTTGCAAATTGATGAACTACTAAAATACTAAGACTAGAGAACAAGAACAATAACACTTCCAAAATCAAAGTAAGAAAAAGATCAAACACAAGGAGTTGTTACTCATTATTGTGTTGATATTATTTGATTAAACACAAGAGTTGTTACTTATTATTGTGTTGATATTATTTGATTAAACACAAGAGATGTTGCTCATTACTATTAATTTAAAGATTTTCAATCAAAAAAAAAAAATATTCTTAACTGGTCATAACCTGCTATTGCAAGTAAAATGACAACTTATCCATAGTGGTCAAAAAGCTCCTTGACCATGCTAAACGCCACTGAATTTCAATGTCAAACATAAAAAAAATTGAGGCATGATCTTTTGACATCAGGTGTAAACCTAAAAACTTACACCAAATCTCAATCATTAAAAGTACACAATCAAACGGTTATATTAAATAAAATATAAAAAATATAAAAAAGTAAAATACTCATTCTTTTGCCTAAAAAATTGACTATTTATATGATAATTTGATTGCATATTTTTAATGGTTGAGATTTAGTATAAGTCTAAAGATTTACCACGGATATCAATGGACGATGTCTAAATTTTTTTATATTATTGTAGTATTCACGTGATTGCAAAAGAAAAATATCAACAAAGTACTATTTTACAAATAATGTGTAGTAATAAATCATTCACTTTAATTATATTTAATTTATAATCAATAAACAATACTTATATAACTTTATAATTATCTATTGGACTATTACATATAAAAAGTATAACATGTGTAATGGATAAAAAGTCACTTATCTATGCTAAACGTCACTTTTATACATATATAAGTAGAGATCCATACTCATACGGATGAATTTATTTTAATATTAACGAAATAATTTTTTTTGATATACATATGATTAATTAGTATTTAATGAAAAAGTATAATGAAAAATTATGAAATCAAAATATTATAACAAATAATATGATTATGCAAAATATAATGGTAAATTTGACAAATGATTTATTTAGATATACATGTGAATTTAAATTGAATTACGTAATGTTAAAATAAACTCAATGTATTTAGTAATTTAAAAAAAAAAAAACTTGTGACATGGAGAAAGAAAAAAATTAACATTTGAAAATAATGATAATTTGATAGTGATAAATAAGATAAAAAGTTAGTTGTGTAAATGATATGTAGTATTATTCAATTTCATAAAATATAATTTTAATTTTATTAAAGTTAAATAATAGATTAATTAGTATTTATGGGAAAGTACAATGAAAATTTATGAAATCAAAATATTACAACAAATAATATAAAATATAATGGTAAACTTGATAATTGATGTATTTAGATACACATGTGAATTTAAATTGAATTATCGTAATATTAAAATAAGTTCAATGTATTAAGTAATTTAAAAAAAACTTGTGACATGGAGAAATAAAAAAATTAACATTTGAAAATAATGGTAATAATGTGATAGTGACCCGTAATATAAAAAGTTAGTTGTGTGAATGATATGTAGTATTATTTAATTTCATAAAATATATTTTTAATTTTATTAAATTTAAATAATAGATTAATTAGTATTTAATAGGAAAGTACAATGAAAAATTATGAAATCAAAATTTTACAATAAATAATATGATATATAAAATATAATGGTAAATTTGACAAATGATGTATTTATATACACATGTGAATTTAAATTGAATTACGTAATGTTAAAATAAACTCAATGTATTAAGTAATTTTTAAAAACAACTTGTGACATGGAGAAAGAAAAAAATTAACATAAATAATGGTAATAATTTGATAGTGACCCGTAAGATAAAAAAGCTAGTTGTGTGAATATATGTAGTATTATTCAATTTCATAAAATATGTTTTAATTTTATTAAAGTTAAATAATAAATTAATTAGTATTTTCAGTGATAATAAACAAATAGAAAAGATAAAATATGTCTTAAAATGTAAGTTTAAAATTAGATATTTAATTGTAAAAAATTAATTATATTAAAATTTATATGTATTAAATAATTGTATAAAATAAAAAGAAAAGAGAAAGAAAATAGTATAAGATGAGAAAATAGTTATTTAATTTAGACCAATGAGAAGTTGACAATTGGTGCATGAAATCAAAAAAATTGAAAAAGTGAAGGTTATTTTGTTAATTACTAAGATGTCAAAGTATAGTGTAAAATATTTTTAGAAAATGGTAGTTTAGATATTTTGAACAATCTTTTAATATATGTTATATAGTAGATAATAGATTAGTTATGGAATGAAATGTAATATTATTCAATTTCATAAAATATATTTTAATTTTATTAAAGTTAAATAATAGATTAATTATTATTTTTCAATAATAATAAAAAAATAGAAAAGATAAAATTTGTCATAAAATGTAAGTTTAAAATGAGATATTTAATTGTAAAAGAATCAATTATATTAAAATTCAAATATATTAAATAATCATATAAAATGAAGAGAGAGAGAGAGAGAGAGAGAGAGAGGAGAGAGAGAGAGAAATAAGATAGAAAAATAGTTATTTATTTTGGACCAATGAAAGGCGATAATTGGTAAATGAAATTAAAAAAAGTTGAAAAAATGAAGGGTTATTTTGTTAATTACTAAGATGTCCAAAGTATAGTGTAAAATATTTTTTAGAAAAATATAGTTTAGGTATTTTAGGCAATCTTTTAGTATATGTTAGAAGTAGATTAGTGTGTGAATGAGTAATATTATTCAATTTCATAAAGTATATTTTTAATTTTATTAAAGTTAAATAATAGATTAATTAGTATTTTCATGATAATAAACAAATAGAAATATAAAATATGTCCTAAAATGAGATATTTAATCGTAAAAATCACTTATATTAAAATTCAAATGTATTAAATAATCATATAAAATAAAAAAGAAAAAAAAAAATAGTATAAGATGAGAAAATAGTTATTTAATTTAGACCAATTAGAAGTTGACAATTGTAAATCAAACAAGTTAAAAATTGAAGAGTTATTTTATTAATTACTAAAATGTTCAAAGTGTAGTGTAAAATATTTTTAAAAATGATAATTTAGGTAGTTTGAAGAATCTTTTACTATATGTTAGATAGTATATATCTTTATAATTATGGGTTTTGTTTGGTAAACAAATACATAACTATAATACAATTATTATAAAAAAATTAAGATTAAATATGTTTTGATCTTCTAAATATTTTATATTTAATTTTTAAATTATTTAAATATTTCTTTTAAAAAGTGGTTCTTCTAAAAATTTTAATTTTAAATTTTGATCTCTTTTTTAACTTAGCGATCATTTTTACAGTTTAACGATTAAATTAATGATAATTTTAACGATGATATTTTACTTAGCAATTGAATTTGTTGAGAATCAAATATGAGAAATAAGTCTCACATTGATTTAAAAAAAATGAAGAATTAACATTTTATAAGCGAAAAAACTCAAATATGTATCACCTTAAAGTTTTAAATGGATATGTGATGTGTCTATTATAAAAAGATGTGTCACAAATATAAAGTGATTCTTCATCGGAATTGCCCCTAATAGAATTAACAGTGATTTTGATAGGATGAACCAAAAGTTAAAATTAAAATTTCAAAACTATTATTTAAAGAAAAATTATAAAAAACTAAAAATAAATATAAAATATTTAAAAAGATGAAAAACATATTTAATCATGTCTTATAATGTATGTAGGTTCGTGAGAAGTTTTCTTTTGCTAATGGAAAAATGTCCAAATTTCTAATTTTTGAAATGGAATGGACATCTTCATAAGGATAACGAGTGAAATTTTGGCTATTTCTTTATAACTGTTTAGAGTAATTACATTTTGTTTTTCATTTTTAATTATCATATGAAGTAACTAAAAATAAATAAGAGAAAAGAGGTGATGCAATCATATAAAATAATTTTATAATGTCAACTAGTAAGATACTCGTGCTTATACGTGAATTATTTAATACGATATAAGATATATTTAAAAATATATAGAACCACGTCATGTGCTTATACTGCTAACTCCAAAGATTTGTGGTTGCCTAAGGGTTAATGGAAGAAATCAGACAATATGAGATTGAAAGAAAATCCTAAGTTTTGAGCATCTTATTACCTCGTATCTACTTTTTCTTCTTCTTAACTTGCAATCAAAACCACTGTCAGACAAACATATTTGATCTTCTTCTTCACTTGTAGTCGAAAAATCAGAAACTTGTTTTGACAAGAAACATTAAAGGATTATTGTCTAGTTGCCGAAATTTATTTTCAAATCGTAACTTCTTTTGTCGTCACATAAGCTAGTAGAAAAAATATATGTTTTTTCCCTATCTATTTTATGACTTAGATCTAGATCTGGACTTCATATTTTCTCATTACATATGTAAATCGATTTGAAGGGAAAATGGATTGAAAAAGCATGGTGAAAAAAATCAAGAAGAAAAATTTATTAGAAGAGAAAAAGAGTAGAAAGAGAGAGACAAAAGAATAAAGAAGAAAATAAATGAGAAAGATAACTGGGAAAGATGGAAGACGAGGAAGAGAAAGAAGGTGGTATATTAAAAGATGAAGGCTAATACTCTTTCCGTCCCAAATTATAAGTCACTTTGTCATAAATATTTGTCTCAAATTATAAGTCACTTCAGAGTCTTAATACATCATTAGTAACATTTTACATAATATATCCTCTATCTATTTCTCTTTCTTTCATTCTTTTGATTTCGTTTTCCAATATAATTATTTAATGACATATTTGTAAAGTCATACAACATTTCACTTTTGCATAAAGTAATAATTAAATTTTTTAATTTTCGTAAAATGACCAAAACGTCATATAATTTTGGACAGAGGGAATAGAATGTTTCAAATGTGACCAATAAAAAATAAACATTTGGTGATTGTTTGTCAATAGTTTGAAAAAGAATAAAGTTAAATTGTTAATTAGAAAAGTGTCATTTTTGTAGTGTAAAATTAAAAATAAGAAAAGGCAATTTAGGTCGAATGCTCAATTAATTAATATTAACTTTATATTTGATTATGGTAGACTAATCACTAACATATTTCACTAAATCAGACTATAATTTATAAATTATTGAATAATTATTTAACTCAATAAATATTTAAATAAGTACGTTATTCACTTAATTTATAGTTTAAAAATAGTGTATTACCGTTGTAAAATAATTTTACACATACATTAATCAAAATTCTTACATTTATCTACCATATTATTTTAGTATTTTAAAAATAAAAATAAAATTATTATGATAGATATCTCCATTGATTGTCAAGTTAAAAATATTTTTCGTTACATTTTTTCTCTCTTTAATTTATAATAATAATAATAACTAAAATTGAAATAACTTATTTTAAATCAATTCCCATATGAAATTAAAATAATTTTTAACACGTAACGAAAGAGCACTTTGTCTTCATCTTCCAGTAAAATAAGTCGTCAATCGCAATTCACAACTTCGTTACTCTCGTTCGTTTCCCATCCCACCTGCTAAAACCTAATGGCTCCGAAGCCCAAACCGGCGCCGTCGCAGCCTCCTGCTCCACCACCCCTCGAAGATCTCTTCACCACGCTCAACAAACACATCCAAGCTTCCGCGTTCACCAATGCCATCAAACTCACAGATCAGAGTCCGTTAATTTCTTAATCGCCTCCGATTTCAATTAATTGATTGCCTTCTGTTAACAATTCCTTCTTCTCATTGCAGTTCTCGCAATCGCACCTGGCGACGAAGACGCACTCCGATGCAAGGTCGTCGCGCTAATCAAAGACGATCGGTTCGATGACGCCGTCTCCGCTATTCAGTCTTCCAAGACTCCTCCGAGGATTTTCATTTCCTTAAGGTACATCAATTGAATCTGAGATTGTTGATTTCATTTTTAGGAATTGAATTATGAACTGTAATCATGAGAAGAAGGGTTAGTGTACTCTAGTTGTATGTATTAGGTCTATCCGGAAAAGTATTTTTTTTTTAAATTCAGTATAACCTAGATAATTTTCCCTTCAGCTTGAGTGATACATTTGCGTCACATAATACAGAATTTTCATCAAAACACCAGTACTTCTACCCCACATTTCATAGAAAATTTTATTGAGTTTATGGTATGAGTATGAAAGTGCTTACCATTGATTTTTTACGGTGTTGTGTCTAAATAGGCTTACTGTTTATACAAACAAAACAAGTTGGATGAAGCTTTGCAGTCTTTGCAAAAACATGAAAGAGATAGCGAAACTATGCTTTTGAGTCTCAAATTTTGTATCGTCTTGGAAAAATGGATGATTGCTTAGATATCTACCAAAAGCTTCAAAAGTCCAAGATTGATATGTTGGAGATAAATTCTGTTGCTGCTTTGGTTATGGCAGGGAGATCATCTGAAGTACAAGGGTGGCTGGATTCATTTCGGGTCAAAGCAACAAGCAGCTTTGAATTGGCATATAATACTGCTTGTTCTCTAATTCAAAGGAATAAGTACACTGATGCTGAACTACTCTTGCTGTCTGGCCGAAGGTGATGTGAGATTTTGGTTGTGGGAATCATGAAATTGACCTAATTTACTATAACAAATAGCGAAGTCTAACAATATTCGATTTTATTATTGGTGATGTGTATAGAGTATCAGTATACCATATATCTGCCTTATAAGTGGCTAAATCTGATATCTACTACACTTAACGAGTATGTGCTTGTTAGTTCTAGAGCTCTGTTATTGTACTTTAGAGTCATGATAAAAACTCATTTTTATATTTGACCTTTAGTAATAGGTGCTTCATGTTGGCAAGTCAAGTGTGATTGGTCTGAGTAAAAGTTTCTTATTGTAAAACATGGAAAAGTTATTTGCTGTACTCAAAATTTTCTTATCAGTTAGTTGTCTTCTTGATTCTATGATTTAATCTATAAATTCATAAACCTATTGCCTAAGAAGTTATCCATGAATGGCATATACTTATAATTCAATTTCTTATATCAGAATTGGTCAAGAGAGCCTGATGGAAGATAACTGGCCTGATGAAGATATAGAAAATGAGTTGTCTCCTATTGCTGTACAATTGGGCTATGTCCAACAGGTAGAAGTTCTGAGTTCTCACAATTTATTTATCTTTCAAGCAAGTATTACTTATTTTAGTAGTCAGTTGTTTTAATCAATCATTGATTGGCAGCTTCTTGGGCGTAAACAAGATGCTATGGAAGCTTATGTGGACATGATTAAACGAGATATGGCGATGAATCATCAATTGCAGTAGCAGTAAACAATCTTGTTTCGCTGAAAGGTCAAAAGGATGTTTCTGATAGCCTGAAGAAACTTGATCGGCTAAAAGAGAAAGAGGCACAAAGCTTTCGCCTAGCTCATGGATTGGACTTGAAACTTTCAGCCAAAGAAAGGGAGGCAATATATGCAAATAGGGTTCTTTTGCTTCTTCACGCTAACAGGATTGACCAGGTCTTTCATCTTTGTCTTCTTGTCCTTGAGTTATCAATTATATATCATTATTTTTTAAACTTGGCTACGGAGTATGCTTTTAATGTGTTACATCACAATTTGTAGGCTCGAGAACTTGTTTCTGCATTGCCAGACATGTTTCCTGAGAGTGTTGTACCAGTATTGCTGCAAGCTGCCCTCTTAGTTAGAGAGAACAAAGCTGGAAGGGCTGAAGAAGTACTGGCTCAGTTTGCTGGAAAGTTCCCTGAGAAGTCCCAAGTTCTTTACTTAGCCAGGGCTCAGGTGGCGGCCGCTGGCCATCCGCATATTGCAGCCGACTCTCTGACTAAGATACCAGATATTCAACACATGCCTGCTACTGTAGCCACGCTTGTAACTTTAAAAGAGCGAGCCAGCGACATTGAGGTGCAGCTTCTGTGCTTGATTCTGCAACCAAATGGTGGTCTAATGCTATGACTGAGGACAATAAGCAATATTATAATGCAAGAGGCTGCCTCATTCAAACTAAAGCATGGACGGAAGAGGATGCAGCTAAACTCTGAGGAGCTTGTTAAAAGTCAGGAAGCATGGAAGCACTAGTTGGGCTGATAACAACAGTAGCCCGTTTGGATGTTATTAAGGCAGAGCTATATGAAAAGCAACTAAAGATCTTACCTGGATTGAAGGGAATTGATGTGGACAGCTTGGAACAGACTTCTGGAGTTAAACGAGTTGAAGGTCCTCCTCAAGCAGGTCTCACTGAAACGAATGAGGAAGGAAAGAATAAGACAAAAACTAAGAAAAGAGAAAGAAAGCCTAGGTATCCTAAAGGGTTTAACCCAGCAAACCCAGGTCCTCCACCAGATCCAGAAAGGTGGCTTCCCAAGCGAGAGAGGTCAACTTTTAGGCCCAAGAGGAAGGACAAAAGAGCTGCTCAAGTGAGAGGCTCACAAGGTGCTGTAGTTAGAGAAAAGCATGATGGCAGTGCCGTCCAATCAATCAAATCCAAAATCAAACCAGGCAACTACCTCCAAAGGTGCTACACAGAGTGCAGCTGAGCAAAGCAAACCTTCTTCATCCAAGCCTTCCTCCAAGTCAAGAAAGAAGTCTAGGAATTAACTAGGATTTGTGATTTCTGATAAACATTTTGTATTACTGGCATTTTTTTTCTGCTTCCAATGACTAAACTGAGGATCCATATACACTGAATTCAGTCTCAAACTCTCAATTTTGGTTCAAGCAAATGAGTATATTTATGTATTGATTCAAGTATCAATGTGCGAGTTTGATGTATGAAGTGTATGCATTTTGTTGATAGATTCTTGGTCTAGCAACTTCCTCTCACTAAGCAGTAAGCAGATTTGCTTAATCATTTATTCTGTGTTCAGTTTTTGTTTATATATCCTTTGTTTTTCATTGGTACAAACATTTCCTTATTATGCCATGTTTTTGAACCTCCGATGTAAATTCCCTAAATTTTCTGTGTTTCATTCCGAGAATATTATCCTCCGTGCTCTTAAAAAGTACACTATTAATCTTCTATTTTTAGTCTCCGTGGTTTAGAAGATTGTTTGTTGGGGGTGGATGAATGAGGAGAATTACAATTCTGAGAGAAAATTAGTCTGTCAAATCTTAATCTAACATTTATGTATCCCAATTTATATTTAATATTAATTAAGAGTGAAAATGTATCTTTTTCATTACTTCTTCTGCATTGTTTGACGTTGTTTGCCTAAGAAACCTTGTTAGGTGTGTTTAGCTATTGTGTGAGTAGACAATATGGTAGACGGGTAGGTGATGGAATCATGAAGTTTCCAAACAAAAGCTGAAAATGTGTCCTCTTAACTTTCTCACTTATTTCATGATGGTGTTTTCTGTCCTTTGCTAGCTATCTATTGTACTTTTGTTTGCTAGAACGCAAGAGGTTAACATATAGCTAGAACGCAAGAGGTTAATATATAGCTAGAACGCAAAGATTTACATGAAAGAAAACTTAATTTGTTTTATGGTTATGTGATGTGATAGCCCTTTTAAAAGATCATATGGTATTATTCTTTTCTTCCCTTGCTTCAAGTTTGTAAAATACAGCATATACAATTTCAAACATAAAGCTTAAAGAAATAGATTTTGGGTGTGTTTGTTTTGTTTTCTTTTAAAATGATGTTTGAATAGTTATTTTAATTTTAGGTGATTCATCATTTTAGCGAAAAAAATTTGACATCAAAATTTCAAAAAATCATTTAATTTTGAAACTATTTCAAATAGCTTTTCATAAAATCATTTTTAAATAATTTTTTTAAGAAATTGTAATTTGCCTATGTTATGATCTTTAATAATATATGTTTATGTTATAGAATGTCAAAATTAGTCTCACAATTAGAAAAAACAAATATATATATTTTTAATATTTTGAAAAAGAAAAAAAATCATTTTTTTTAAAAGCTGAAAAAAACTTATTTGATTAAAAACACTTATCATGATAAGTACTTATGATAAACTGTGCATAAAATAATAAATTAGATTTA